>JAHKKF010519807.1:0-12899 GCA_019740295.1 Labeo calbasu | reverse complement strand
TCACTTTCTGGTAGGACACTTGTCTGTTACAATTCCCCATTCTCTTACCATTAACATACATCAAATCTAAAAGACATCTAATATAGTAAATTTGTAATCTCACTGTGCCATCTAAACAATCTGCAATGTTCAGGATGACAAGTGGATCTGGTCAGATGCCAGACAAAACACAAAACAGTTGCCAAAGACCATTCACCACATGCAACCAGCAACATACTGATTTAGACAAAGGGATTAGAGCTAAATCACAGTTAGATAATCTTAGGAGTACTAGTGTTTTGACAGAGAATTGCTTAAGGAACTCTTTTGAGCCAACACACGGCGTGAGATGCCAACCTCGCTCTGACTCACAAAGCTTGAGTGACCTATTTTCTCAAAGCGGTGTAAGAACTGCGTGTGTGTGGTACTGCTGAAATGTTAAAGGCAGAAATGGGTCCTCACAGAACAGTGTGGAAAACCTGACAAGCATGTCTTTGTCATCTCTCAAAAGTGCCACTGGCTGAATGTCAGCTTGCGCCAATGCAGCCAGGCCGCAAAGAAGTTTTATACAAGTTTTGATCATTTCTATTCAGTCTGCAGAATTTAGCAAAGGGTGATTTAATAGAGAAAGAGGGCACTGTGTGCTTTGCCTGCATATAGAGTTCCTGGTTTCAAAACTTCATCTTGCCAAGTTCCTTTGAATTAATGTTTTCAGTCACTGGCACACTGCCACTAGAGGACTGTGCTAATTGTTATGTCATCTAAAGATGACACAGATATAACAAAGGGGAGGTGACACACCATAACATAACATTCATCTGCTAAAAGAGACACAGCAAGCAACCGATAAAGACATACAGCACAGGGACGAGGCCTGGAAAGAGGTGATTTTACAATCAAGTACTAAACAATACGGAGTAAAAGAACTGTCGCTACTTCTAGGGGGTTCACCAAAATGTGTTTTGGCAGACAGCGATGACAGATCAAGTAGATTGATAACCAATATTTTGAACTGATACACACAGTCAAAAGCTTTTGAACAGTGAGATTTTTCATGTTTTTTAAAGAGGTCTCTTCTGCTCATCAAGCCTGCATTTACTTAATCTAAAGTGCAGCAAAAATGGTAACACTTTAAAATATTTTACCATTTAAAATAACTATTTTCTATTTGAATATATTTTGAAATGCAATTTATTCCTGTGGTTTCAAAGCTGAATTTTTAGCATCATTACTCCAGTCACATGATCCTTCAGAAATCATTCTAATATTCTGATTTGCTGATCAAAAAAAATGTATTATTATTACTAATGTTGAAAACAGCGGAGTAGAATTTTTGGGGGGTTTCTTTGATGAATAGAAAGTTCAGAAAAGAACAGCATCTGAAACTGAAATCTTTTGTAACATTATAAAATGTCTTTATCATCACTTCTGATCAGTTTAAAGTATCCTTGCTAAAAATAAAATATAGATATAAATAAATAAAAATAGAAATTAATACTATTTGTAGTAAAATACTGACTCCAAGCTTTTGAATGGTATAGTGCATAATGTTACAAACACTTTTTATTTCAGATAAATGCTGATATTTGGATCCTTCTATTCAATGATAGTTTCTTTAACAGCAAATCAGCATGTTTTTGAAGGATCATGTAACACTGAAGACTGGAGTAATGATGCTGAAAATTTAGCTTTGATCACAGGAATAATTTACATTTTAAAATATATTCAAACAGAAATCAGTTATTTTAAATATTAAAAATATTTCACAATATTACTGCTTTTGCTGTATTTTGGATCAAATACATGCAGGCTTGATGAGCAGAAGAGACTTAAAAAAAAAAAATTTAAAAATCTTACTGTTCAAAAACTTTTGACTGGTAGTGTGTATATGTCTGGTGTAAAAATGAAAATTAATGTCAAAATTAAGCATAACAAGGGCTCTGACAAAAAAAAAATATATATATATATATTTTAAATTATTTTAATCAGCAAATCGGTTTTGAAAATTCATACTGATAACCATAAAAATGCTTAATATTAGTGCAGATAATCGGTCAAACCCTAGCTACTTCAGTTTCATCATAACTTTAACGTGTTTAAGCAAAACAAATACACATGGTGGAAGTTGGGTAAAATGCGCAAATATTATCCTACATGTCACAAAATGGCATCGGCACCAGACCACAGGAACCAGACGAGTCCTTTGCACAATCAGACTTATTTTTCAGCCTGTAATTAAAACACGTTACGATGGTTTCATCTGGCCAGGAAGAACTGTCCCCCCGACTGAGCCTGGTTTCTCCCAAAGTTGTTTTCTTTCCATTTCGGTCACCGGTGAAGTTTTGGTTCTTTGCCACTGGCTTGCTTAGTTGGGGACACTTAATTTCTGGCAAGATTGTCGACTTGTTTGCACAGATACTACAGTAGCAAACATTTGAAGTGGATCAAAAAAGTTCAAAGTTGTCCTAAGACAAGAACGGGTATTGTTTTGGTTTTAGGACAACTCTGACGAAAAGTTTTGATCCAGTTCAAATGCTGACTACTGTATTTGAACTGAATTGAGCTGAACAATGGCATCACTGAATCAATGATGAACTGACTTTACCTGAAACATTTAGTGTTTACTATTGTCCTCTTGCATTATCGACACACTTTATTACACTTTTCCTGTTTAAACAATGAATTATTCTTTTCTACCCCTCTGAAATGCCAGATTTAAATTTGGGAGAACCATGAAAATGACTGACATGTTCTAAAATAATTTTTTAAAATGCATTGCATGACCATGACAATAATCTATCAGTGCATGTGACCATTGAAACTAGACAAAAAAAAAATAAAACTGACAGGACTGTTTAGGTCTGTACTGATACTGAAAGATGCCAACCCGTGTGACAAAACACAGTCGAGAAACCAAAACAGGACAGTTTCAAATAACTAAACACAACAGAGGCCATAACATCAACATATGTCAAGACACCTAAGCCGAAATGTCTGGGTTGACAGATGACTTAACTCTCCTTCACCAACGCCCTCAACTGTCAGTAGGACATAGAGGCCCTATAGCAGAGTAGTAAGGGAGATAAGGAAATCAGAGTGGCTCTTAGCACAGTCATTCACCCAGCACATGCTCAGTGAGTGGGGCAACACTTCTGCGCACGACTCATTCAAGGTCAGTCCAGTAATGCTCCAATCGAAAGCGCAGTAGAATGTCCTTACATTAAGAACCGCTCTGAACTGGTTTGGTGTCAAATGACTCTAACAGATATTGTTTTAGTAAGAGATCAAAGACCAAAGCGGATTCTGCCAGTCACATACTTGAGAAGTGAGACAGAGCAAAATACCCAAGTCATGACCAGGTTTGTTGACATAAAAGAAAGCAGTCCTTACAGCGTTTGTTGACAGAAAGGTGAGCAGGTGGCAAGCCGATAAGTGACCGCACAAAGCTTGTTGATGGATTCTGCATTTAACACACATGAAACCAATAAACGCTCACTAAATTACTCTGGTAATTTCCAGACACAAAATATCTTTATTCTGACCCGACAGATGAAAATCAGGTGTTTTACTGCATCACAGATTTCACTTCTGCACAATATCAAAAGTAAAACCAGTTTCAATCTAGATCCTCGCATATTATCTCATTATATAACAATTACAAGCACAAGGTCTTTGAGAGCTACTGTAAAGGAGGCAAATGATGCCCTCCCGTTTAGAATCGTAGTCCCTCGCCCAAATGCCAACCCATCCTCTGCCAACTCTGCAGCTGTCTCTAATGAGTTCCTTGAAATAATTTATTGGAATAATAATAAGAGAGCATTGTGGTCCTGCAAGAGTCAGGCTCAATGAGACACAAAAGAAACAACTTCCATTACAGGATGGTGTGCTGCATCGTTTCAACACCCTTTTAACAGCTGCTCAAACACAACAACAAAAGGGCCACAAACCACCTATCCATCATTCCAACAGCATGCAGATAATGTGGATATGAATTTTCAACCAAATTTACAATTCTGTCATCATTTACCTTCTTTCTTTTGTGGAATAATGCAGAATGTCAATGTCTTTTTCTATACATTAAAATTCATTCTGGCCAACATACACTCTTAGAAATAARGATTCCAAAAGGGTGTCCTTTCAATGAACAGTTCCTAAAAGAACCATTTTGAAGAACATTTTAAAAATCTAAAGAACCTTTTCTGCATTTGAAAGGTTCCATGGATGTTCAAGGTTCTTCACAGAACCGCTGATGTCAATAAAGAACCTTTATTTTTAAGAGTGTATTCTGTTGTGTTCCGTAGAAGAAAGTCATGCAGGGAAAGCCAATGACATGAGCGCGAGTAAATGATGACAGAACATTTATTTATGGATGAGCTATCCCTTTAAGACAGTCAAATTAACAGCATACATTCAAAACAGAACATTTTCAACTGCGTTTTGTCAGGTTTGTTGACTTGACTACAGCTAAAAATGTGCGTTTACTGTGCTAAAAATATGCCCATGCATGACACAAAATATACACAAAAAAATATATATCTGGAGAACACTGACAACTGAGAAGACACTTTTGGATTTTAGAGTTATTTTGTACAGGTACACAAATTTAATAGGATAGCTCACCTAAAAAGAAAAAAACGTGTCATTTATTCACCTTTATGTGGTTTTCAAACATGTATGCCTTACTTTATTCTGCGAAACGATATATTTTGAGAAATGAAAAGTGTTTTTAGTTTACATATTGAAAGGCAATGGTCACCAAATCTATTTGGTTACAAACACTTTTCAGTACCTACCAACAAACCTTCTGTTTGTATTCCACAGAAAAAAAAGAAATGAAGTTCGCTGTAACCACGTGAGGATGAGTAAATAAGAGAATGTAAAAATTAAATAAAACAATCCAGTGGAAGCAAGAATAAAAGCACGTTTCAAACTCAACAGTTGTTTGTGAGAGTGAACTTTTGCACCAACGGCAAATTATATAATTGTGTCCAGTCAGCACTTCGGAGCTGCCAAGTTGCTGTTCAGTCAAACTCGCAGATCTGACAACATTTACATGGGAAACAAACACCAGAGTCCTTGTATTACAGTCACATTAGATGACAGAACTGTGAGAATGATCAAGCATTTTAGATTACGCTGAGCAAAACTAAAACACAGTCAACACTATGACATACTGAAGTAGCTATGTAACTCTTCAGGAGAGATCGTCTTTAAGATATCAAGCTACTTAAATCTTTTAAATCGTAACATAAAATACTGCGGCCCGCTGAAGGAAGATGTGATAAACTTTGTTTTATTATCTCTATATTTTTGTGCAGAGTAAACTGTAGTAATTGTAGAGCAGTAAAACTGTAGGATGTTTGAAAAGGGCCTGAGCTTTCACTAAAACTCTTGTGCTAAAAGTTCAAAAAGGACTAGATGATAGACACAGGCCAGTTTTTCTCAGTTCAGTTTGCAGTGACAAACATGAAGTCATGATTAGGGTCAGTCCACACCTCCTGATCCAAAACCATGTGATCACTAACAGTGGCAAAGGCAAAAATGACATCAGATTATATGGAAGCAGCATCTCTCTGTGAATTTATGGGAAGAACAAACACCAAGCTAGTTCCTCTTTTCATGGCAAGAAGTAGAACCTAAAGCACTGATATGGCGAGGTGCAACCTGTAGTAAACAAACAGTTTACCTTGATATATCCTTCCTGAACTGCTTATGGCTCTATGAAACACATGTCTGAGGGGTTTGGGGGCCTCTTGTAAACTTCACCAGTAAGTTTTGCCACCTCGTTATTACTGTTGGCCTAAACAACTGGATCTATTACCTTCAGCGATCAGCTCTTCCACCGTCACTTGGTATCGACCGACAGCAAACACCTTCCCGATGTAGTTGCTGCTTCCAGTACCAGATCCAGACCCACCCCCGAGACTTCCGCTCTCTGACTTCGGCATACGCGAAAACTTCTTCATTCTTGCCTGTTGTGTTCCCGCCTTCCCCAAACGGACAGTTCCAAACACGCTAAAGACGCTTAAAAATCCAATCTGTTCATCTCCGCTCTTTTGTCCAGCATGCTGAGAGAGGTGCTCTCCCGAGATGCGCCAGGCACTTCAGTGCTCGAGGGACGCAGAAAGGCGTAGCTGAATGCTTCCTTATTTCCCCCCAAAGTCCGATGAAGCAACTGCATAGAAGTAAACCGTCAGGGCAGCGTTTTGTCGTTAATGAGTGACAACAGCACGAGTGATAGCGTCCACGCTGCTGTGTTTTCAGGCCGACTCCTGTTACGGCTGGCTAGCGCGCCTGTACGGGAGCTGGAGAGACCATTCGCCTCGCTAGCTGGCTAACAACGGCAAAACGCTCTGTTTAGCCAAAGCATGCTTTTGTGTTCGGCAGAAAGCCGAAGTTGGTTGAAGTCCAGGTTATTTGAAACCAATGCGAACAACAAACAGGCAGAAAGTGGGTGTGTTAGGCGGAAGCTACGCTAGCGAAACTCTTAAACGATGACTACTGCCACTTCCCCTTCGGATAGTTTAGTTAGCCAGCTCGCTAGCTGACTGGCTTCCTCTATCTGCTTGAACAGGTCACCGTGTATCATAGTAAAATGTATCAGTACAAAAATAACCCAGAAGTCCTCCGAGCGCCCAAACGTTTCGGGTGTTGTGCGAGCAGCGTCGGTTATTATTATTATTATTTTTTTTAACGGCAGAGCGCTTCCTCGTGCTCTGGAAGTCCCCCGTCACACTGATAAAGTTCGAACTCTCGTGACTCGCTGTAGAATTGGTGGGAGGTTTGTTATTGCCCAATCCGCCTGTCTGACAACCTAACTTTGTTTTGTCCGATTCCTTCCCATTGTCATGATTGGTGTGAGCGAGACGCGTCCTGTAGATACTCTTCTCTGATGGGATGAAACGAATGACTGTCTCTCTGCGTTTAGCAGTTTTCTTGATAAAGATCTTAACCAATGTGTTAGTCCGTTGAAAGATGTGAATGGATTGTTTGGAAGTGTGAGGTGCTTAAGAAGTGCAACTGGCACATTCTGCGAATACGGTACTTTTTTTAAACACAGGAAGCATAAATTCAATGTTTTTTTTTGTTGTGAGGATTAACGGGTAAACCAATTAATAAACAAAAACAGAATTAACTTAAAAAAGTAACATGCCCTTAAAACGGAGATTAAATAGATTAATAAACTAATATTTATTACAATAATGTAACATTCTATTTATGTGTGTATGCCTGTGCTGTACAATGCAGCATGGTAGGGTGACATAAATAATCTCATTACATTTTCTCAATTATTAAACAAGTTTTATTGTTGACTACATTAATTTAACCACAACAACAAACATTTTTCTTTAAATTTATGTAAAATATGATATGCTAGGTTGATGTTATTTACTCTAAATTGTCAGTCTTGTTACAATTTATGTTTATTTATTGCATGTCTGTTTGATTTGTATGGTTATTTAATGTTTATTGGTGGAAAAGAAAAAAACGCAAACCAGGGACCTCAACATTTAATCGCCTCATTTAAATTAGTCAAAGTTTCAGGCTCTATTTTTACCCTATTCAAGATTTTTTGCATGGTAAGTTGTCTACAGTTCATATTATATTCTCACTTAAGTACAAAACATTGAATTACATATAATAACAAAAATATATACACTACCAAAGTTTTTGAACAGTAAGATTTTTAATGTAATTTTTAAAACAGTTAAGTGCTTTTTTTCAGGATTCTTTGATGAACAGAAAAATCCAAAGATCAGCATTTAGCTAAAATAAAAGTTTTTGTAATGGCGGAATTATAGAAATTAATACTTTTATTTAACAAGGATGCTTTAAATTGATCAAAAGTGATGATTAAGACGTTCATAATGTTACAGAAGATAACTACACACTGTTTTTATAGTGATGCCATAGAAGAACCATTTCTTGGTTCCCCAAAGAACCTTTCAGTGAACAGTTCCTAAAAGAACAATTTTGAAGAACATTTAAAAAATCTAAAGAACCTTTTTGGACTATAAAATCCAAAATGCTTTTCTGTATTTAAAAGGTTCCATGGATGTTCAAGGAACCACAGATGCCAATAAAGAACCTTTATTTTTAAGAGTGTATTTCAAATAAATGCTGTTCTTCTGAACTTTCTATTCATCAAAGAAACCTGAAAAATTCTACTCAGCTGTTTTCAACATTTTTTTTTTTTTGAGCAGCAAATCAGAATATTAAAATGATTTTCGGAAGGGTCGTGTGACTGGAGTAATGATGCTGAAAATTCATTTTTGAAATCACAGGAATAAATTCAAAAACTTTTGACTGGTAGTGTATATTTGCCATCTACTTGATATTTTTATTGCTTTCAACTTATTTTTCAAATAAGTATAAAAACTTTTAAGTTGAGATTTTCTTTTTTGTACAATACCCTACATGCATCTCCCAATAAATTTCAAACATGACACTCATTAAATTTAATTTCTGTGCAATCAGGACCCTGATTCAGCTTATATAATGTTGACAGAGATGGTGTCGGACCGAGACAGTCACGTGATGATAACCAGTCTGGGTGGACAACACAAGACCCTCTGAGGGTCCTCAGGTATGTCTGTTATCAATTCGTGAAAATGTCCTGCCCTCTAATGGCCAAACACTGCAACATGAGCAGGTGCCTCCTCATCAAGTGTAGATATTGACTATATTTTAATAAATATAATTTGTAATTCAACATATAAAAATTGATTAACTTATGCTCAGCTAACTGCAGAACATCCGCAAGAAAATCATAACCTGTTTAAATTGTGATATCCAGAAAAGAAAAACATCAAGGGCTGTATAACCAAATGTACATAATGCTTGTACAAATGTGAGAGCTGTCTGATAATAGCTACAGATGTAGGTCGATGGAGAGACAGAGGACCGAACTGGAGTCTGGGATTATTACATGGGATTAATGAGGATCTTCTGTTCCCTCAGGCAATTCTCCACCTCAATACAGATCAACTCCCCTGACTGTGCAAAGTTTCATCAGCAGCAGCTCCCTGAGCAGATGACTCAACGCTGTGCACATTGCAAGAACGCTCATATATCTTGCTTGTCTTTATCATAATGTGTACAGTTATGATTTGTATTTTTTTTCCCCCTAAACACTGCATATACATACTTTTGGGAGCTGCGATTTAGCATAATTATGATCATATTTCTAATTAAAAGTAGAATCTATTGTCTTATTTATTAAAGTAACCCAGGAAATAAGGTAGCTATCTGCAGAAAAATCTGGGTACAATTTAATCTAAAATGTGCAATGAAAAGGGTAAAGGTCAGAATAAACAGCTCAAGCAGAAACCACATGGACAACGCAAGGCCTGTTTAGAAAGTAAAAATTAAAGCAAAAAGGCTACTGGAGTTTCACAGACACCAAGTACGTTTTTTGTAATGACATCTGCCATCATTACTGAGATAATTAAAATGCAGCAGGTAAATTCAATAAAATGACAGAGGCAGAAACAGACATTAAAAGAACAGAGTGACATTTGGGCCAATTATTAAGAAATCAGTTAGTGGTATAAATCATTTTTTCTATACTATTTTGCCCAGACAACATGTAAAAATCACATAATTTCTGAAAAACAAAATGACAAAAAGGTAATATGCTGAAATCACTTTTTTTTTGTTAGAACCAAGTAATTGAAATGCAGGAATATTCATAGTAATTTCATAATGGTTTTAATATTCATGATTGATCAGAAATACAACATTACAATGTTCTAAATCATACTGTCTATTACCCTATTTACTTGACATTTAGTAATTTATCCTTACGGATAGTTTAGATTCCCCATGTTTTATACCTGCCTTAATCTACATAAACTATATATTTCCTGAAAAGGCTTTAACAATTCTATTACAGTTACATTTATTCATTTGGCACACGTTGGACTGACCCACTGCAAAATAACTAAGCACGTCATCTTCAGTAGCATTTCTGGGTTAGTCTTCCCCTCCACAAATCATCTTCAAGCAATCACCGTAGTTGCCAGACACATCAGACTGAAATAAAAATGAGCAAAATCACTCATCACCAAATACAAAACTTAGTCATTATCCAAAAAAATTGTTTCATTAGCATGGAATATAATGATACAGATGAAAAAAGAGTCTGTTGGTTATTGTCAGATATGAAGAATAGACTGTCAAATCATGATCTGTGAATGTTATGATATCTTGAGGGCATGACTAAACTGATAAACTTGAGGAACAGGTAGTGATGTACTACTGGCCTCAATCATAATTCAAATAAGAGTGGCAGATGGCCTGAACCTGTGCTGAAGTGTTTATATCAGTGGAGAATACTTACACTTATTTCCTTGTGGAGTGAACGCTTATAGAGCTTCTTGAATTCATCTCTGATGTCCAACATGTCAACCTCTCCACGGCTGACCATTACTCTGGTCAGAGTGGTTTCATCTGTACCTATTCCCTGCAGATTCACAAATAAACATTAGTGTTGTACAAACTCAGAGACCGACAATAATGTGTTTCTATCCATACCTTCATGCTTTTGTAGAGTTTTTCAGCAAAGTATGCAGGAGTACTCATCGCACACTTTACTAGAAGAAAAAAAAAAAAGTGTATTAGATTAAAAATATGTAGATAAAAAAATATATATATCCGTCAAATACCAAATGCATATTGTGTGTTTGAATTCATAATTACAAATTTACCAATGGCAACCAGCAGATCCTCCAAGCTTCCAGACATTTCCTTCTCAATGCTCTTCTGCAAAGTCTTGCCGCTGATGTTTTTATATTCCAATATTGCTATAAGAGGACATGAGAAATTATATTTAAAGAACACTTGCCATTTCAGCACTTATGTTTTTTAAAATGATTAAGTTGGTACTTTGTCTCAGGTGAGGGAAGCTCCTTTTACAGAGGATCTCAATGAACTTGGACTCATCAGTTCCCAGTCTTTTCTCGCCTGCATGATAGAGGGCCTATGGAGGAGACAGAAAACATACAGATGCTCAAATTCTCATCAAATAAAACAGGTGAACAGGTTTTGGCTTGCTGTCTATGACAAAACACTTAATTATATAAATAGAAGAGATGAGATAAGGAGAAACACTACATGTACTGTATTTCCATGCCACACAATAAATTTTTATTCAGTCTGAAAAAGAAACCTGAAAGCACAAGTTCAGTTAAAAGTGATTATGTTCCATACCTTTGCATCCTCTTTAGCCTTGTCTGTATTCACACTGGTGCTTTCATCCCTTGCACCCTTACAATGAGATACAAATATCATTCATTTCTAGAGCTTCCTTTATTACAATAAACTGCTATACAGGAGTATTTAATCACCTCAGCAAGCAGAAGGATGGCTTTGCCAAAATGCCCTGAAACTTCTGACTTTAGGTTCTGTACCAGTGTTTTCTTTGTTTCTATTGGGCAAAGGGAAGGAAAGCAAATTAAATTTTTTTTTTTCGTAACTGGCATATATGGTTACAACAATAGATTCCTCAACTTACTCTCAGCAAATGCAGCAGACAGCTCTTTGATTTGCTTATTCGTTCGTGAGGCAAGTATTTCTATCAGGATGTTTTTGTCTGTTCCAGCCCCCTAAAAAAACGACCCATTAAAGTATTATGAAAATGTTGAGAAATATGCCCAAACACTGGTAAACAACAAGTAAATTTGTTCACATAGATATAACTGAAATTTGTCTGAGATTATTGCTAAATGTCTCAGTTTTTTTCAAGATTTAAAATTAAAAGTGAGGAAATTCAACTTACTTTCATTGCTTTGATTAGCCATTTAGCATCATTGACCGCAAGTGGTCTTGCAAGCGCAACAAGCACCTTTTCAAAGTCGCCCCGGGTGTCTCCTTTCAAGTCATTTACAAAAATCTATGGTCAAGAAAAACAAATTAGGCAGATTTCCATCATATAACAGTGCACACACATTCAAATATGTATGATCAAGAAGACAGAGATATACCCTCTTTGTAGTTTCTTCATAAGCCCTTGAAATGGCCTGTTTCTGACTGCTGCTCCTGTGAGTCAGTATGTCTATCAGTGTCTTCTCAGTTGTACCTGGTACAGTACATACTCATGTATACACAAAGAATACACATATGACGTAATGCATACATAATACACTACAGATAGATTATGTACCTATGCCTTCAATTGCTTTACGGAGAGCTGCAACGTCTTCACTGACATTGAAGTTAGCACTGGCTTTAATGGTACCTCTTTCCCCTGGCTGAAGAAGAATGAGCCGTAAATCAACCAACAAATCAATCAGTCAATATTACAAAAATGTGTTAAAAGTGTGAGACAATTAATCCCAGTACAGCCTCCCTAAAGTGTATTGTGTGTACACACACAAACAAGGTTTTTTTGTTTGTGTGTTTGTTTGTTTTTTACCGCTGCTGTGAACGAAGCAGGAGCAGCATTCGCAACACTTTGTAACTCTTCCTGCAACGCAAGAAATTAAATAAATAGTACATAATACATAAAACATACATAATTCATACTCTTCACTTAAACGACCGAGATGACTGAATGTAGCTTTAAGTGTTTACTTACCCACAAGTCTGCCATTTTTTGATGGAGAGTGTGCTAAACAATTCAAATTTACAAAATAATTTACAGTTCAGAGTAAATAAGGCTTTTCATTTTTCACTTTCTTATCTACGCAAAAAGGTAAACATATTTTAAACACTCGGCGATAAAAGAAAAATAAACTTTGAAGAAAAAACTTTCCAGGAAAACTTTTCAGGAAAAAAAGCCTATAATTATCGTGACTTTGGCTGCAGCAATTACATTACCGCCTTCTGAATCTCTAATATCTGCTTCAGTTGTATATCAAAAGCAGATAAATCAAACTAAGACTTGGCTTTGAAAGTGCTACCTATGTTTTATATATATA
>JAHKKF010519805.1:0-33036 GCA_019740295.1 Labeo calbasu | reverse complement strand
GCATATCAAGATGCTGATTAGACAGCATGATTATTGCACAGGTGTGCCTTAGGCTGGCCACAATAAAAGGCCACTCTAAAATGTGCAGTTTAACTGTATTGGGGGGGTCCGGGGGGGTCTGAAAACCAGTCAGCATCTGGTGTGACCACCATTTGCCTCACGCAGTGCAACACATCTCCTTTGCATAGAGTTGATCAGGTTGTTGGTTGTGGCCTGTGGAATGTTGGTCCACTCCTCTTCAATGGCTGTACGAAGATATGCTGTGCTGTGTATCGGCGTGAACTGGAACACGCTGTTGTATACGCCGATCCAGAGCATCCCAAACATGCTCAGTGGGTGACATGTCCGGTGAGTATGCTGGCCATGCAAGAACTGGGATGTTTTAAGCTTCCAGGAATTGTGTACAGATCCTTGCAACATGGGGCTGTGCATTATCATGCTGCAACATGAGGTAATGGTCGTGGATGAATGGCACAACAATGGGCCTCAGGATCTCGTCATGGTATCTCTGTGCATTCAAAATGCCATCTATAATATGCACCTGTGTTCGTTGTACATAACATATGCCTGCTCATACCGTAACCCCACCGCCACCATGGGCCACTCGATCCACAACGTTGACATCAGCAAACCGCTCACCCACACGACGCCATACACACTGTCTGCCATCTGCAATGTACAGTGAAAACCGGGATTCATCTGTGAAGAAAACCCCTCTCCAAAGTGCCAGATGCCATCGAATGTGAGCATTTGCCCACTGAAGTCGGTTACGACGATGAACAACGAATCAGCATCTTGATATGCCACACCTGTGAGGTGGATGGATTCTCTCGGCAAAGGAGAAGTGCTCACTAACACAGATTTAGACAGATTTGTGAACAGTATTTGAGAGAAATAGGCCTTTTGTGTACATAGAAAAAGTCTTAGATCTTTGAGTTCAGCTCATGAAAAATGGGGGCAAAAACAAAAGTGTTGCGTATATAACTTTGGTCAGTGTAAATAAAGCATGATGTAAACTCAGTATAACTATAAGTTCACTTTTAGTATAGTTGCAATACAAACTAAAAACACAGATGTAAACTAGTTGTGTAATTAAAGTTTACTACTGTTATACTTAAAGTATACTTAAAAGTATACTAGAAAGTGGGCCAGTTTATTTCCAAAGAGTACTGAAATAGTACACTTACAAGTATACTCCTAGTGCATTGATATTTGTATACTTACTACATAAAGTATAGTTGATGAAATAAACTTGCAGTATACTTCTTTTTGGTAAGGGATAACCATGTAATTTCTTTCTTTCTTTTTCTTTCCTTTTTTTCAAATTAACCACAATTAATTTTGCAGTCCCAGAAGCTGAAGAACCTATCGACCTTTTTCTTCCTGTAAGAATGGGCATATGGGTCTGGCTTCTGGTCTCATCCCATCTAGTTATACAAAACAGCTTGTTTTGCTGCTTGATATTGCAAATTGGTGTGTCTAACCATATTATTTTAATGTATTATCCTAATTATGAGCACACTGGTTTGTAGAGCAAACAGTTTTACCGTTTAATGCACGCTGTTATTCTTCTCGTTATTTCCCTATAGCGGATAATGAACCAGAAGTCTCACCCATAGGCTTACTTATGTATTGGATATGCTATTCAATAAAAACTATAAATTGTTTTTGTAAGCATTTTAAAATATTGAGATTTGCCTATATAAACGGATGAATAGAGCAGCTTCAGTCATCTGTATGAAAAGGTAAAGTGCCTGTTGGCTGGCAGAGTGAGGGATTTGAAACTACCCCAAGGCAGAATGATTATATAACTGGTGGATGTTTAGAGTCAGCCCTAAGCACTGAGTGTCTCCCCTAGACCAGTAAAGAGCACAGAGAGACTTTTAGAAAAAACAATTTGTTGTTTCTCATTTTAAAACGTTTTCATTTTCCCCACTTCGTCTTCTCTTTTGTGTTTTCTCACTCTCTTATATACAAGACCAGGCTTTTCACAGAGTATTGTAAAAAAAAAAAAAAATACTTTAGGTCCTGCGATATAAAACCATGCAAACCATGGAAATGTACATTTTGTGTCATTTCAGTATAACAATGTGGTTAATCTGTGATGTTTAGATGCATGGCTGCCAACTCTCACGCATTCAGCGTGAGACTGATAATTGACACTGTACTCGGACACTCTTTTATTGAGCAATGTAGCCAATCAAAGTTGATTTTTAGAACACCTCTGACTGGCTGATTCTGTTCATGTTAGTCAGAATTCACTTATTGCAGTCTTAATTGATTATATATAATGGAACATTGTGAGATCACAATGAACTGAAGTGAGTGACAGCTTTTTAGTGATTATAAATGAAGTGCTGTTTGCATGCTTTCTAGGCTACATATAATCCATTCAGAATTTGAGTAAAAGTTTTGTTTTTCGTGCTGCTAAGAGGACCGGCGTGACACTCAAGGATCCCGTAGACATGTAGACGATAATTTGAGAAATGTTGAGTATGTATTAAAAGTAGGTCAGCTAAATAAGAAGGAGCCAGGCTATGTAATGCCTTATAAACAAAAAGCAAAATTCTGAATTCAGTACGCTGTTTAACAGGAAGCCAGTGCAGCAGTTGCAGAACAGGAGATATGTGTTCCATAGTAGGATTTCTAATTATTCATTCTGCACTGTAACTGTAATTGTGTTAAGAGGAAGGCCATAAAAAACAGCATTACAGTGGTCAATATGTGAAGTAACAAGAGCATGAACCATAATGGCAATGCTCCCCATTGAGAGGGTTGGGCGGAGGCAGTTAATGTTACGTATGTGATAATAAGCTGTCTGAGTAACCTTGTTAATGTGTGCTTCAAAAGATAGAGTATTGTAAACCATAACACCCAAGCTCTTAACCTGCAATTGTAGAACCATCGATACACGCGGGTCTTTGACAAATTATTTTTGGACCTAAAAGTATTTCTGTTTTACTACTGTTAAGTTTAAGAAAATTGCTTGAAAACCAAGCTTTAACTTCAGACAAACAGTTAGAAAGAGTGGATGGAGGAAGTTTATAAAGTAAGTTTTGAAGACAGATAGAGCTGGGTGTTATCGGCTTAACAGTCAAAATGAATACCATATTCCCTGAAAATGTTTCCAAGTGGCAGTACATAAATGATAAATAATAATGGTCCCAGAGCTAAACCCTGTGGGACACCTTTAGTAATACGTGTTGACCTAGATTTAAACTGACCTAAATTAACAAACTGAGTATGACCCGAGAGATAAGATGTCAACCAAGCCAGAGACAATTCCAGTGGACCAAAGTTTGTCTAATATAATTTTATGGGAAATAGTGTTGAACGCTGAAGTTAAATCAAGAAGAATTAATATAGATAAGAGTCCTGAGTCACCCGCTACCAATAAATCATTAGAAATTTTGACAAGGGCATTCTTAGTACTATGATAGGAATAAAACCTGATTGAAATTGTTCATATAGATTGTTCACTGAAAGATGATCGTGTACCTGAGCTGCAACAGCCATTTGAAGGATTTTAGATAAAAATGTCAAATTGGAAATTGGACGGAAATTATCAAAGTTATTTGGATCTGCACCTGGCTTCTTGAATACAGGAACGGGTGAATAGGGAGCAGTGCCAGAAATAAGAGCAGAATGAATGATATCAGTGATAAAAGGCAAAAGTACTGACAGACAGACAACTAATTGAGTTGGAAGTGGGTCTACTTGACAGGTGGCTGATTTAGAAGTTATCTCATCTACTGTAGGAAGTTTAAAAGTAGAGAGAATTATTATTAGAGGTTCAAGCATGTAGCGCTGAAACCCTGTTGTAATGGCCAAGGATCAACATTCTTCACGTAAAACTGATCAGCCAGACCAAACCGTAAATTGTAGAGATTTGAAACTTGGAGGGATGGTAGTACTCACACTGTCTGCAACGTCACCAAGGCTCAACCCAATCAGCCTGACGTTTTTGGGTATTTTACATTTTTAAAAAAAACTTTTGTAAACTGGTCCAAGGTTTTTCACCAGATTGGAAACAAACCAGTGCAGGAAGATTCTTTGGAGAGTGAATATCAATAATTATCCAAAAAAAAAAGTACTTTTGACTATCCATCACAAAGGGACACCAACAAAAGTAAGTTTGAAAGAGGCAGGATGTAAACAATGTATACTGCACGTTTTTTTCACATATACGCACAATATCTGTATCATATGATAGATGGAACTTTGCCTCTAGAAACACTGCTGTCAATCAAACCATTTGAAAATATAAAAAAACTAATTTTGCAAACTAGTCCTAAATTCTAATCTGGTCCTAGTCTGGGTGAAAAAAACACACACACACACACACACACACACAAACTGCAGTGCAATTCTCTGGTCTGTCTAGGTCAATAATTATCAAGAAATTTTGAAATTTACCCTCTGGGATGCTATAACGGGGTTATTTAAAATGGGCCTGTCCAAATATACCCAAAAGCCTATAAAGCCTGAACGAAAACTTCACAAAACCTGGTGAGCACATGCGACAGGTGATTTTAAACAAGCATGCAAAGTTTTAGGGAGATCTGTATGGTGCTATAACAGTCGTAAACGTTTTAAAAACTTTGAAAAAGTTTAAAACATTAAAAAAATTCTATGGTAAATTACCTGTATTTGCCAAAAAATGTATGCCTTAAATTGCTTGAACCCCAGTAAAAATATATTTATTAGTATTAGTATTAGTATTAGTATTAGTATTAGTATTAGTTTGTTTTTTGTTTTTTTTAACAAAACATTCTCTCAATTCTTGCAGCCCTGTCAGATGTTTGATTGGTCATATGTCTTTTAGCTATAAAAATTAGGGTAACATATTAGAATAGGGAACACTACTTTACTATTAACTATACAACTTTTACCTCAATAAATTCCTAATTTGCTGCTTACTAATGGTTAGCAAGGTATTTGTTAATTTTAAGTATTAGGGCTGTAGAATAACGTCATGTAGAAAAATGCATTAATATGAGCTTAATTAGCACTAATAAATGGCTAATATTCTAGTAATATGGATGTATGAAACTGTAAAATAAACTGTTACCAAAATTAGAATACAGAGAGGACAGGAAATTATATATAGAAGGGCAAAGGGGATCGGAAAGTGATCTCAATTTGCTTATCTAAATTATACTTCTTGTGGATTCAATTTGAAGGATGATCACAAAATACTTGTTAAAGCAGGCGTTTGAACTTACTGCTCAACCTGACCCAGACAAACAAGCGTTCTCCAGACATACACAACTTCCTTCTTCTTTCTTCTCTCTCGCTTTTGTTTACTCTTCGTTTGGGGGGTTCCTTCACAGAAAGCTCAGAGATCAGAGAGCACCAAGCAAAACAACATGGAGCAAAAGTCTCTGTCAACAGGCGCTTGTTGTGAGTTTGTTCCGGATCAAGAAAGACCCATTTAGGGAGAAGGGTTGAAAGGGTGTGCATGTACAGTGAACTGCGATACGCAGCAAAATAAGAGATGGGAAGAGAGAGAGAAAGATGAAACAGAAAGGGAAGCTCTCAGGGGTGTGAGCGATGCCCTCTGTGACTTTGATGTAAGTTCTCTAAAAGTGAAATCAGGAGAGAGAGAATGAGAGAGAAACTAGAGCATCATTCAATTCAGTGATCACTTCCATCAGTTGAGCTCATTACCCCAATGGGGATAAATAAATTGATTTGTTCATTTTCATTTCCATAATGATGAGAAGTTCTACATTTGAGCTTATTATGGGGTTTTTTAATCATATTATTTGTCTCTCTCTCTCTTGACATCAAAGCAGCGCAGGGGTTTGAGCTGAGAAGGGTTCATCAAAAGTGCACATTCTGAGAATAAGATGGCAGATGAACAGAGAGACTTCAGAAGTCCCTTTAAACCATCTGTCACTCTGAAACCATGAGTCTGTGTGTGCTAGGGATGTCAAATGTGCTGGTACTTATGAAACCAAACAATACCAAAAAAAAAAATCACTTCCTACAGTATTGATAAAATTGCTTAGGTCAGTACTTTGGTAAAATAAATCTGAAAACATGAAAAATTAAATGTAAAATGTAACATGCAAGGTTAATTAAGGTTAATATGACATAGATATCAAAATATCCAATCGGTAAATTAGACACTACTGTTCAAAGATTTAGGGTCAGTAATTTTTTTTTTATTGTTTTGAAAAAAATATATTATATAAATATATATATCTTAGTGATATTGTGAGATATTATTACAATTTAAACTAATTTGTTATATATATTTAAAAATTTAATGTATTCCTGTGATGGCAAAGCTGAATTTTCAGCAGTCATTACTCCAGTCTTCAGCGTCACATAATAAGAAAACACTTTAATATGTTGATTTGCTGCTCAAGAAATATTTTTAATGAGCAAAGTTAATTTTAAGATTCTTTAATGAATGGAAGTTCAAAACAACAGCATTTATTAATTTCAAATCATTTTTTATTTAATTTAATTAATCTATTCTGATGAATAAAAACATTAATTTATTTTTTTAAAATACTTAAAATTGCTGTTAAAATTGACTGAAGGCTTTATTCCATTCCTAATATTTAATTTTAAATGTTTATATTAATATTTAAATATTTTATGTAAAATAAATTAGTTTGTTCAGTGGGATATATTAGATACACCCTGGCATTTCTATCATCAGGTACTATATTTTTGGTATCGTGACAACCCTAGTGTGGGTTTACTTTCATACAAAATTCATGTGTCACATTGCTAATGCATGTTACAGACCTAAAGCTTATGACATGTGGTGACATCTTTTCCACTCAGATGGTCTGGTTGACTGCATGGATCCGGACTGCTGCACGCAGAGCTCTTGTGTGACCAATCCTCTGTGCCGTGGATCACGTGACCCACTCCAGGTTATTCAGCAGAGCCAATCTGAGGTCCAGAAAGTCCCTTCCTTTTATGACAGAATCAAGATGCTTGTGGGAAAAGACAGCACTCACATCATCCCAGGAATCAACCCGTTCAATGCCAGGTACCTCTGCCATCTGCCCTGTGCTGTGATGGAATAAATTACTAAATTTATCATACTCTAATATTGTATTTTTGCATGTGTGCAGCCTGGCATCTCTGATTCGAGGTCAAGTTTTGACCACAGACGGCACTCCTTTGGTGGGTGTCAACGTGACATTTGTGAAGTACCCTCACTTTGGTCACACCATGACCCGCCAGGATGGCACGTAAGTAACTTCACATTATTTAAACCCTTTTAATACCTCCACATCTTAAAAATAACAGGTTCTTTTGGCATCAATGGCATTTATTAAACATCCATGGAACCTTTCAAATGCAGAAAAGATTCTTTATATAGTTTTTTTAAATGAAAGGTTCTTCGGGGAAACAAAAATGGTTCTTCTATGGCAGTGTTTCTCAACTCCAATCCTTGGGACCCACTGATCTACACATTTTGTATGTTTCTGAATCTGACACACTCAGTTCAGTTCATGGATCTTTTTCCTAACGATCTGAATCAGGTGCGTTAAATGAGAGAGACATACAAAATGTGCAGAGCAGTGGGCCTCAAGGACTGGAGTTGAGAACCACTGTTCTATGGCATCACTGCAAAAACAATCCTTTGGAGCATTTATTTTTAAGAGTGTAATGAAGTATATCTCCTGTGCTGGTTCTCCCTAGTTTTGATCTGGTGGCCAACGGCGGAGGCTCCCTGACTTTGCGGTTTGAGCGGGCTCCGTTTCTGAGTCAGGAACGAACCGTGTGGCTGCCCTGGAACCGCTTCTACGCCATGGACACTGTGGTGCTACAAACGGAGGAGAAAACCATGGCCAGATGTGACCTGAGCGGTTTTGTCAGGCCTGATCCTGTGGTTCTTCCCTCCCCACTGTCCTCGTTCTTCAGCTCCAACCCTTCAGAGAAACACATCCTCCCTGAGAGCCAGGTGCTACATTCAGCCACTACCTCTCATTTCATTCATGTTCACGTAGGTCATTCCACTCTTCCGTTGGCTTTTTATTTGCGATTTATATTCTCTATTACTCTCCTTCTTCACTCTCGGCTGGTCTTTTGTTTTTAATCTTCATTTTCGTTCTTGAACTCCTTTTGACTCATTCACATCCTCATACCTTCTCGCAATCACGGTTTCTCTATGCTGCTCACAATTCATCTCTTTTATCTCCTCTCCAAGGTAGTTTTTAAAGACTGACAGCAGCTGATTTTTAGCACTTTGAGGAGCCATTAACCCACTTTTCGCTTCCTCTCACTGTCCAGGTGCTTCACGAGCAGGTGGAGATTCCCGGCACCAGTCTTAAACTCTGCTATTTGAGCTCCAGGACCTCAGGCTACCTCTCACTGCTCAAGGTGATCATGACCCCAGCTCTAGTGCCTCTCAGCCTGGCCAAAGTACACCTGATGGTGGCCGTAGAGGGTCATCTCCTTCAGAAATGGTTCCATGCATCTCCTAACCTGGCTTACTCTTATATCTGGGACAAGACTGATGCTTACAGGCAGAGGGTCCATGGCCTGACCGAGGCTTTGGGTGAGTGGGATGTGGAGTCAGGAAACAGGTGTATTTTAACTGTTATCTTGTTTTTTGTCTATGCTATTGTCTGTTCCCCAGTGTCGTCTCTTAATTTGAGCTCCAAAACACAGATAGTTTCGTAGTTTAATGAGACTGTCTGTCTCTCATCCATTATGGTGTGTGCCAGCGGCAACTTCCTCCTGTGAGCTAATGAATTGTTATGTCCCCGCTCGGTGATGGAGTGTTTAATTAAGATAGCACAGCTTTGCTCTTCCACTAAGTGTCTTCTCTCTCTGTCATTTTTTCCTTCATTCCTCACGTTTCTTTCCTATCTCTCTTTCCATCTGTCAATCTTTCTGTATAGTTTCTGTGGGGTACGAGTATGAGACGTGTCCCAGTCAGATCCTGTGGGAGAAGAGGACAGCTGTGCTGCAGGGATACGAGCTCAACCCCTCAAACTTGGGCGGCTGGTCTCTAGACAAACACCACATGCTAAACGTCCGCAGCGGTATGCTATAGAAACACCTGTTCATGTTGGACTTGTTATTGGACTAGAAGCTCTGTTCTTCTAGATTTTAGCTCCATCTCTATTCAAACACACCTTTCTGTAAGTTTGAAGTAATCCTGGAGACATATTCTGATTCTAATTATGGACGTAGCTAAATTCTGCAGTCCAGTGGTCTTCAAAGACCAGAATTGGCCATCACTGAATTGGGGAATGGATAAACCCTCCTTGATCAGTCTAATTACAGTGAGCCAAGATGTATTTCCTGTGAGGCACTTGTTCTATGAAATACACTTGACAATGCAGAGGGGACATAGCTTCTCTAAGACAAAATGTCCATTACTGATTCACACTGTGAAATGTGTTGGTTTTAAGCACTATTACAGAACAGAAGATACTGCATGCTTTTTCACACCTGTTTATCTGCAGGCCTTTGCAGCAACTAAATTTCTCCTTCCCGAAGACTTATTCCTCTGCTTTAGGAGATAGGGAGGTTCGTGTTAAAAGAAAAACAATTTATTGTGATTGGAGATCGGGCAGTGGAAAGTCAAATAAGGACACAGCGATGGAGAGCATGCCAGACTATAAACTAACTCACACTTTCTGCCTAAGATTGCTGTTTTTATGCACATTTGTCAGCGCTCATAATTTCATCACTTTATTAGGGTAAAATTCTGTGTGTTTGAGGGACCAGAACATTTTTTTTGGTCGTTATTGATGATTATGAGGTCTTTAATGACTGCTGGTTTCACACTATTGATCATGAAATGCAATAAATATGTCACAGTGTAGAAATTGATGCTTTCATTTAAGCATCACATTTGTGCGTGTAAAGATCATTAGAAATATGCCATGTTTGAAATCTCACTCAGTTGCGCTTAGTGACAGTGTTTGATTTATTTCACACAGGCATCCTTCATAAGGGAAGTGGCGAGAATATCTTCCTCTCCCAGCAGCAGCCACCCATCATCAACAGCATTATGGGTAACGGCCGAAGACGCAGCATCTCGTGCCCAAGCTGCAGTGGGATGGCTGAGGGCAACAAGCTGCTGGCGCCGATGGCCGTAGCCTGTGACGGAGAGGGAAACCTGTACGTGGGCGACCTTAACTTTGTGCGGAGAGTCTATCCGTCCCTCAATACCACAGCTGTACTAGAGCTAAGGTAAAGCTGATATGATGCATATCTTACAACATAAAAACAGCATTTGTAAAACATTATAAAGTAATTTTTTTTTTCAATAAAAAATGCATGAAGCTTAAATTCCATGAGCCACTGACAGGAAAGGCTATCAGAAGAAGATAAATAATTATTCAAACTTGTCATTTGATATTGTTCTGTGAAATCAAGGGTATCCCATGAGCACCACAGCTCAATATGTCAGAGCTCTTGCACTGACCACAAAGTCAACAGTTATTGCAGTTTGATGAAAGACAATAATAAACACTTGAAATGCATTGATAAATCATGCACTACTACATCAAGTACTTATATTATGAAAATAAGTTTTGATTTACTGTTGTTTTTAACAGCTGGAATGGCTTTTACAATAATATATTTTGGTCATTTATTCTAACTAATGCTGTCAAAAGTTTAGTTCAGAATCTGCAAAATGTTCATTATTTTACCAAAATAAAAGGGATCATACAAAATGCATGTTATTGTTTATTTAGTACTGACCTGAACAAGACATTTCACATAAAAGATGTTTACATATAGTCCACTAGAGAAAATAAGAAATTACCCCGTTCAAAAGTTTACATCCCCTTGATTCTTAATACTGTGTTCTTACCTGAATGATCCACAACTGTGCTTTTTTGTTTAGTGATAGTTGTTCACGAGGCCCTTGTTTGTCCTGAACTGCCTGCTGTTCTTCAGAAAAATCCTTCAGGTCCCACAAATTCTTTGGTTTTCCAGCATTTTTGTGTATTTGAACCCTTTCCAACAACAACTGAGGGACTTATATGTAATTATTACAGAAGGTTCAAATGCTCACTGATGCCTTAGAACAGGGGTGCTCAACCCTGGTCCTGGAGATCGACTTTCCTGCAGAGTTCAGCTCCAACCCTGACCAAATACACCTGAACCAGCTAATTAGGATCTCAAGGAGCGCTTGCTAATTACAGACAGGTGTGTTTGATTAGGGTTGGAACTAAACTCTGCAGGAAAGTTGATCTCCAGGAACAGGGTTGGGCACCCCTGCCTTAGAAGGAAATATGATACAACTTTTTGAATTTGAATATCAGGGTAAATTTAACTTATTTTGTCTGCTGGGAAACATGTTACTATCTTCTGTAGCCTCTGAAGGGACGTACTAAGTTAAAAAATATGATATTTAGGCAAAATAAGAAAAATGTTAACATTTCCATTCTGTTCAAAAGTTTTCACCCCCCGGATTTTAATGCATTGTTTCTCCTTCTGGAGTATCAGTGAGTGTTTGAACCTTCTGTAACAGTTACATATGAGTCCCTCAGTTGTCCTCAGTGTGAAAAGATGGATCTCAAAATTATACAGTCATTGTTGGAAAGGGTTCAAATACACAAAAACGTTGGAAAACCAAAGAATTTTGGGGACCTGAAGGATTTTTCTGAAGAACAGTAGGCAGTTTAACTGAACAGGACTAACTCAGGACTAACAAAGGACTCATAAACATCTATCACTTAACCAAAACAACGCAGCTGTGGATCATTCAGGTAACAACACATATTTAAATTCAAGGGGATGTAAAATTTTGAATGGGGTAATTTTTATAAATTCAGCTATAAYTTTGTCTTGTGGACTATATGTAAATGTCTTTTATGTGAAATATCTTATTCAGGTCAGTACTAAATAAACAATAACATGCATTTTGTATGATCCCTCTTATTTTGGAAAAATAATTAACATTTTTCAGATTCCAAAAGGAGGATGTAAACATTTTACCTCAACTTTATGTGAAGATTGTTGTAAGTTAGACTAAATTACAAGTTGTTGTTTTTTTTTTTAATCTAATAAATGTTTAAATTGATAGCTCTCAATTATACTGTAATGTTATATGGCTATAGTCAATGGTTAAATATTAGGAAAAAGTAACAATTTACCATAGACATCAGTAATGTTGGTATCAGTGATACTCGCCTTCAGTCATAAAAAAAGATCCCATTAAACAAAACAAAACAAACAAAAACAAACAAACAAAAAAAAAAAATATTTATATATATATAAATATATAATATATATAAAGTCTTTATGTTGTTTCTACATTAATTTGAAGATTGAATGTGAAATTATTGCAACATGAAAGTTAAAAGTGGGATTAATTGCAATTAATTTCTGGAAAAAAATGTATATTTTACAACGTCAGTTGACAGCACTAATTCTAACTGTTGCATTATTCTTTTGCATATCTCTTCCCCTGCTCCATGAAGAAATAAAGATTTGAGACACAGGTAATTAAAATAAATACATAATGTAAAAATATTCATCATGTGCATGTCTAAATAGCATGCTAATTTGTCTGAAAACTTATTTTTTGTGCTTGTGTCCTTTTCTTTTCTGCAGTTCATTTTATGTAGCAGAATTTCACTCTTTTTTCCTCTTCTATCAAAGTGGTTTCTTTTTTGAGCTCCAATTACTTTACCAGCAATGAACTATTCACATTTCATCATGTTCACCAAGGTAACCATGCTGTTTGTCAGAGGATTTTATTAAGAGACATTCTCCCATTTGCCCTATTTCCATAGCAACAGTCCAAGCCATAAGTACTACTTGGCAGTGGATCCGGTGTCGGGTTCTTTATTCCTGTCAGACACCAACTCCCGGCAGATCTACCGCGTTCGCTCTCTGAATGGGGCACGACCGCTGCTGGATAATGCTCAGGTAGTGGCGGGGACGGGAGAGCAGTGCGTCCCGTTCGATGAGGCTCGCTGTGGTGATGGAGGCAAGGCAGTGGAAGCCACACTAATGAGCCCAAGAGGTGATGTTTTTTAAGAAATATTCCATTTTGTGAGTTGGGAGGGGCAGAAATGACACACACAGAGTTAGCTTTTACGCAAGACAAGGCAGCATTTCAACGCTGTGACACTTTACAATTACGACTGAGAAACATTTTTATTTTCCATGAACCTAGAAAGCATCAACATTTAATCCCTTAGACAGTTACCAGGTGCTGTCATTTTCTATGCTATCACAAACCTCGGTAACCTGTAATTCTCTAGACTCCAGACATCATCCTTAAAGCCTAGCATGGCCACTGATGTGAGGAAAATAAATGACACAGAAAGTAAAGAGAGGCCGTAAGGTTAGCAGACTGCACTCAGAGACCGACTCTGCCTTCTTATCTCAGAATAAAATGCACTCTGACATGATCGCCGTGACAGCGTGAATCAAACTGTAGCAGACGAGCAGCACAGCGCCCGACTCTTTTCCAGGTCATTGCTCCTACACGCACAGACTACTAATTATTTTGCCTTTAAAAACACCTTTGCTCTCTGGAATATCGGAATGGGAAGGAAATCAATCAGATACTTGTAGAGCAGTGAAATTCTTTAGGAGAGTCTGCTGTGACAAGAAGTTTAAGAAGAAAATTACTTTAATTATAGACAATTATGACAATAGATAATTCCAACTCAGCTATTCTTTTAATACCAGATGAATGTTTTCTACATTGTTGCCATCACCATTGTTCACTGTCGGTTCTTTCATATAGGTGTTGCATTGGACAAGAACGGCCTGATGTACTTTGTGGATGCTACCATGATACGAAAAGTGGACCAGAATGGCATTATCTCCACTCTGATAAAGACCAATGACCTGACTGCAGTCAGGCCCCTCAGCTGTGACTCCAGCATGGACGTCAGCCAGGTTGTAATTACTTTCCTCTACTCTCTTGCACTTGCACTCCGTCGTCAGTCTATCAAGGGAGGTTCAGGCTCCTAAAAATAAATGAACAGTTCCTGAAATCTGTACTAAAGTGCGTAATTCAGATGCCCTATAATGTGTATAGATGTTTTGGGGCCAGATTTACTAACAGCCTGCACCAGCACAAACCGTCTTTTTGCGTTAAAATAGGATCTACTAAAGATGCGCAGTGAAGAATTAGCACTGAAAAGGCGACAGTTATTTTTGCACCTGACCTTAACGAATATGCATTTGTAGGAGTTTCCCTTTCAGACACAAATTTATGGGAAGAGAGTATTAAAATGAATCACACAATGTGATTTACTAACATTTGCACTTGTCAGTTTACTGGTATTTGGGCCATTATTTAACGCCCCCAAAAATTTAATTGTCAGTAAATCATACGCAGAATTGTCCCTTCCCATTGGCACTTTTATGGATTTGAGCAGGCAATCTTGACCAGTCATAATGCCGAATCCGCCATTCTGTCAAACAAACAAATCAGACAGGGAGTAGATTAACTTTGGTGGATTTATTAATTAATTTACAGATTTATTTATTAAATCCATATATATAATTATAATGTATATGTATATATATATATATATATATATATATAATTTATTATTTGCATTTCTTAAAAATGACAATGTTAAAGCTGGGACCTATTTTCATACCAGTAGTAACCTGCTTTGTCTTGTCTGTTGGCGTGTTGTCAGTTTCCTCTTTGCTCTACAATATATTTTTCAATGCATTGCGATGTTTTAACACGGGGCGTCAGCGTCAGCCCCTCTTACTCTTTACTTTGAATGGAGTGATGTCAAGCGTTGCCAAGGTCCGTTGCATCGCGTCACTGGCGTTGCTTGCAGCAGAAGTTGAAAATTTTTCAACTTTTCAAGCAGCAAAGCAGGTGTCTGCCAATCAGATTTCCTTATTCAAATATACCAGTGCTGATGCTAGCCAATCGCATTCATGCAACACCAGAAAAGTAATGTGATTGGCTGTTGTCATAATGACGATCACGTCAGCACCAAGCTTCAGCCATGCCTTCCGTCAAGCGCTGACTCCGACACCGTCAGCACTTCTCATTTACTTTGAATGGAGTGACATTAACCCAGATAGTACACATATGTCTGCAAGATGCTTGTTAATGATCGTTTGATCTGGAAAGCATCTGCTGTGTACAGACATTTGACAGATGTCTTTCAGATGTCAATTTTGCATACATTCTAAATCATAAACATCTTAAAGACATCTAATCTACGTCTGTTTGACATCTGATAGGAAATGTCCTACAGATGTATTGCAGATGAGCAAACACTCAATATGTCTTGCAGATGTAAAAGCAGATGTCAAATAGATGTCTCCATGATGTATATGTGCTATCAGGGAAGCGTTGCCAAGGTCCGCTGAGTCGAGTCACTGGAGTTGCTCACAGCAGAAGTTGAACACTTTTCAACTTTTCAAGCGGGAATGCAGGCATCAGCCAATATACTTGTCCAGACACTAACCAATCACATTCATGCAATACCAGAATAGTAATGTGATTGGCTGTTGTCACTATGATGTTTGCCCCGTGTGAATGTACCGTAAGAACATGATGTGTAGTGTGAGAGTGGCATTGTTTGTCAGACATAGCAATAGTATCTAAGGAGGGCAGATTTTTGCGAAGGGATCAGTTGTGGTCTAACATCAAAATTTGCCCTGTTTAGTAAATCTGGCCCTTAATGTTTTAATGATGTTAAAAATGTAGATGTTTTGACAATGTCTAAGAAAATACAGTTTAATTTATAAAAAATAACCAAGACAAAAAATAGCTGTTTAAACTAGTTACTGACTACTAATTTTTCAAACAATTTACAGCCATTAAAGCATTCCAAATCATTTAAATAAACTGTCAAACAGTTGTGTAAACACATTTTAGCCCATTTATTTCAGTTTGCGCAGTGAAATACGTTTTTCTTCATGTTTCATCCTTGCAAGCTTTTGAGCTTGCGCTAGCCAATATTGGCTTGTCAGAGTGTCTCCTTGGGTATTACTGTTTGACAATGACAGTGACAAACAATGGAACTGGATTATCAATCAAGCAGCTGTCGTCATTTGTCTATCACTGTAATAAATTCATAGGCCTGCTGATTCGTTCCACTCGGAAGAATCTGTAACACATTACTTTTTAAAATGCCAGCAGGAAATCTACTGTCAGAAATGGAAAATGCATTCAGTTTGACCAGGAGCAAGGATAAAACATATCCCCTCTGGAGAATCAAATGAACAGAAAGGGATATCAAAAGCAGAGGCAGAGAAAACCCACTGGGCAAAGATGAATTTAAACTCACAGACCACAGCTGCTCAACATGCCCAATTATTGTCCTTTTTTGTGTTAATATACTCTTCACCCTTAATGTTTTAGGTTCGTCTGGAGTGGCCTACTGACCTAGCCATCAACCCTATGGACAACTCTCTGTACGTGCTGGAGAATAACGTCATCCTGCGTATCTCTGAGAACCACCAGGTCAGCATTATTGCAGGACGGCCCATGCACTGCCAGGTCCCTGGCATTGATTACTCGCTCAGCAAACTAGCCATCCATTCTGCCTTGGAGAGCGCCACAGCCATCGCCATCTCCCACACAGGTGTGCTCTATATTGCCGAAACCGACGAGAAGCGCATCAACCGCATACGGCAAGTCAGCACCAGCGGTGAGATATCCCTGCTTGCCGGCGCTGCCTCCGAATGCGACTGCAAGAATGACGTCAACTGCAACTGTTTCTCAGGAGATGAGGGATATGCTGCGGACGCCAACCTCAATTGTCCCGCTTCGCTGGCTGTGTCACCAGATGGTACCCTGTACATCGCTGACCTGAACAATATCCGTGTACGTTCAGTCCGCAGTAACCGCCCCAACGCCACAGCAACCGGGCAATATGAAGTGGGTTCATCTCTGGAGCAGGAGCTGTATGTGTTTGGTCCTGACGGCCTTCACAGGCAAACGGTTAGCCTCATTACAGGCTTGGCCCTGTATAACTTTACCTACGGGCTGGACGGAGAGTTGGCAGCAGTTACCGATGCCTCTAACAACACACTTCGGGTGAGGAGGGAGGCGTCTGGCTCTATCAGGCTTGTGCTGTTGCCAGAGAACCAGGTGGTAACATTGGGAATGGACCCAGCCGGCAGCCTTCGCTCAGTCTCCGCCCTCAGCCAGGAAGTGGCACAGCTCAGTTATTACACGAACACAGAACTTTTAGCCTCCAAGTCAGATGAGACCGGATGGACAAACTTTTACAAGTGAGTATGAAATGTGCAGTGTGACAATAGAGCACTGAGATAACGGCAAATCTGGAAATCGTAAAGAAAATAATTTACACTCACAAGTCAAAATGTTTCAGGGGGAATTCAGTGAGAATAACTTACTTTTTAAAAAGCCGAAAAGGCTAATAACTGCACTGCATCTCTAGACGTGTTTGGTTATCGTCTGATGAATAACTGCTGCAATATGCAGTAAAATCTCTTTTCAATGAAATTCTGTTTACATCTGCTTTTCGTGGGTAGTAATAACACAATGTTTATTGGGCAATGTTAATAAGGTAATCTACATTAAGCCCAATTTACATAAAACGTGGCTTGTTTGCACTGAAGTGATTGATATTTACCTCATTTAATTTTGTTAAGCTTCATGGAGAATATAATAAAGGATTTTGTGCTGAAATTTTGAGTGCAAAAGTGGTACTGTTCAAAATTTGCCCCCTAGTGTCTCATGGATGTTTGAAAGACAGTAAATTTTGGTTATTATCTGACTGGTATCTTCATCTTGTAACAGAGCAGAGGTTTTCATAGCACCGCTTTGGTCCTACAGCCATCTAGTGTCTGTATGCTAGAACTGCTCTAGCCATTTAAATAGATGAATAGTTGTCTTGTTTCAAACAGCGTTTAATTGTTATGTAAAACTAGAATTTTTATTATATTTTATTATTCATATTTTAATATTATATTTTAAAAATATTAATACTTTATCATTTTTATTTTGTTTTTATATTTTGTTTTGAAATTTTCTGTTTCAGTTTTCAACTAAAAAAAGCTGACATAAAATAAAAATTTAAAAGAAAAACATAAAAAAATGTGAAAACCTGCCTTGTTGAATAGCTGAAGTACTACAATTACTGAAATTAAACTGAAATTTAAAAAACCTATATAGAAATATAAAAAAAAAACTAATAAAACTATTAATATGTAATATAAATATTAAAATATGATAGTACATAAATAGTACTACAAAAACATTACAAATTCATTAAACATATTTCTGCAGACACTACTGGCTATTTATTATATTAATATTATTGAGTTTTGTCTTGTATCTCTTCTCAGTTATGACAGTGAGGGTCGTCTAACCAACGTCACATATCCCACTGGTGTGGTGACCAGTCTGCACCGTGAGATGGAGGAGACCATCAATATTGACATGGAGAGCTCAAACAGAGATGATGATGTCACGGTCATCACTAATCTATCGTCTGTAGAGGCGTCTTACACTGTGGTTCAAGGTATACGCCCACAACGCACAAAGAACATATCTCTGTCCAGATCTCATGCTGATGCCCCCCGTTTCCCCTCTAAATCACATCCATTAAGACCACAACACACAGCAGGCAGGTAGACTGATGTTTCTCTTTACTACCTACAGGGAGGCCACATTGTTTGAATGTGTGGAGTCCAGCAGAGCAGAGAAATCATCATTTTACAATTTACCATAGGCTGCCTTTAGGGGTTCTTTCAGAAGGCAAAAGCTTGAAGGCTTAAACTCTTCTCTTTATATCCAGCGGATTATGTGTTGATGGATTCTCTCACGCAACTTACTTGTTACTTCCTGTAAAGAGTATGCTTTTGCTGTTTACTCGAGACAAATTACATGAAAACCAACCCTTTGGGTGCCTTCTGCTTGTTAGCAGTGTACCAAAATGCACTTGGATTTTTTTTATGACTTTGAAATTGTACATGATTGTGTTTCCCAGGTACATTTCTGTGGAAAGCAGCGTCTGATCCAATTATAGCTTGTAAATGGAACTGAAGATGTTTGTGCTGCTTTTAGCCAGAGCTAAATCTTCTTTATAACCAAAAGCTGCATTATACACGTGCATCCCACAGTGCTGCGTTTCCCCTAATGCACAATAGACTGTCAGATCAGAACTAATGCTTAATAGTAAATTAAATGAGGATGGTTTTAGGGAACACATATTACTCGCCTTAACACGAGCATTAAATAATGTATAGATAAATAATAGTTAGTGTATGTAAATACCACGAAACAGTATTTATATATTTCCATATGCATTTCACTACCATTTAAAAGTTTGGTGTCAGCACGATTTTATCCATCTGGATGTTAGGTGAGACTGATGGATTGATGTTAGGATTGACTCATGAATTGATTCTGTTTTACTTTAACATCTTATTTGACTATTTAAACCATTCAAAAGTTTGTAGTCAGTCACTTTTTTAAAGAAGTGGATGCATTAAATTGATTTAAAAAAATCACAGTTTCCTCAAAAAAAATATTCAACAGCAGAATGTTTTAACATTTATAATATGTTTCTTAGGCACCAAATCAGCATATTATAATGGCTTCTGAAGGATCATGTGATCCTGAAAACTGGCGTAATGATACTGAAAATGTAGCTTTGCATCACATTAATAATTTACATTTTAAAATTCATTCAGATATTAAACAACTATTTTAAAGGAGAAGTATATATGTATATGTGTACATTCATAATGATGTGTGAAATATTAGGTTTGTTTATAATGTACCATTTAAAGAATACAATCTGATTATATAATCCTTGCCCAACTATATTCTTTTTGCCTTTTCACAGACCAAGTGAGGAATACCTATCAGTTGTACCACAACGGCACACTGCGAGTGTCCTATGCTAATGGGATGGGCATCAGCTTTCACACTGAACCGCACATTATTGCAGGATCAGTGAGTCCGACCATTGGGAGACGCAACATCACCCTACCCACTGACAGCGGACTCAACTCTATCGAATGGCGCATGAGAAAAGAGCTGACCAAGGGCAAGGTCACAGTGTTTGGCAGGAAGTTGCGCGTAAGCTTTTCTTTTTACCATTGAAGTTAGTTCTGAAGTCTAGTCAAGTCAAGTCAATTTTATTTGCATAGCACTTTTCAAAGCAGTTTAGAATGTTAATGTTTATAATATCTTAAAGGGATAGTTCACCCCAAAATGAAAATTCTGTCATTAATTACTCACCCTTGTGTCGTTCCAAACCTGTAAGACCTTCGTTCATCCTCAGAACATAAATTTCTTGCATAGATTGTAATGCAAGTTCAAGGCCCAGAAAGGTAGTATTAAAATAGTCCATGTGACATCAGTGGTTTAATCTTAATTTTATGAAGCTATGAGAATACTCTCTGTGCGCAAAGAAAACAAAAATAATGACTTGAATGTGCGTCGAAGACTGACATGGAAGAAAAAGTGTTCTCATAGCTCATAACATTACAGTTGAACCACTGATGTCACATGGACTATTTTAACGATGTCCTTACTACCTTTCGTGTCAGCTGCATTGGTGTCTATGCAGGGTCAGAAAGCCCTTGGATTTTATCAAAAATGTCTTCCAAAGATGAACCAATGTCTTACGGGTTTGAAACGACATGAGAGTGAGTAATTAATGACAGAATTTTCATGTTTGGGTGAACTATCCCTTTAACACATTTAGCAGTTAGAGTTTGGCAATGGGATAGTTTAAATTCTGTGACAATATAAACAATCAATCGAGATTTCCTACATAAACTGCAGCATTTGTCCCCGGTTTCACAGACAAGGCTTAACCCTAGTCCCAGACTAAAATTTAGGTCTGAGCTGTTTCAATTGAAAGAAACTTGCACTGACCTATCTTAAAATATATTAGCCCTTGTTTTGTCTTAAGATGCACACCAGTAATGTTTTTTTGTCTGAACTATGGTCTAATCCTGGCTTAGTCTAAACCCTGTCTGTGAAACCAGGCCTACATGTTTGAATTTAAAGTTTAGAACTTCTAAAAACCTTAAATGTTTTCCCGCAGGTCCACAGCAGAAACCTTCTGTCCATTGACTATGACCGTAACACCAGAACAGAGAAGATCTACGATGACCACCGCAAGTTCACTTTGCGCATCATCTACGATGCCCAGGGTCGACCGGCCACCTGGCTCCCCAGCAGCAGCTTAGCTCTAGTCAATGTGTCTTATTCACCCACCGGCCGATTGGTGGGTTTGCAGAGAGGAAGCATGAGCGAGAAAAGTGAGTTTGACACATTTGGACGCATCCTGTCTAGAACCTTTGTCGATGGGAAAATTTGGAGCTTCAGCTACATGGACAAAGTGAGTTGACTCTTTTGAATCACACTTAGGGCTTTGTTTTTTTCTAAAGTGTTCATGTGTGAACTGATTTTGTTCACCTTTTCATTTTTCACTCTGCAGTCCATGGTGTTGCTCCTTCAGCAGAGTCAGAAACAGTACGTCTTTGATTTTGACACAGCGGGCCGGCTCACGGCGGTCACTATGCCGAGCATGGCCAGACACACTATGGCCACCCACGTGTCTGTTGGTTACATTCGCAACACCTACAACCCCCCTGAGAGCAATGCCACCATAATCCACGACTTCAGCGAGGATGGGCGACCACGCGCTACATTCTACCTCGGAACGGGTCGGCGTGTGCTCTACAAGTACGGAAAGCTTGGAAAGCTCTCAGAGGTGCTCTATGACGCCACTGCCGTCACCTTTGGCTACGATGAGACGACTGGAGTGCTTAAAATGGTCAACTTACAAAGCGGAGGCTTCTCTTGCACCATTCGCTATCGCAAGCTCGGCCCCTTAGTGGACAAACAGATGTACCGCTTCTCAGAGGAAGGAATGGTCAATGCTCGTTTTGACTACACTTATCATGACAACAGCTTCAGGGTGGCCAGCATAAAGCCAGTAATAGGAGAAACCCCACTTCCTGTGGACCTGTACCGCTATGATGAGATTTCTGGTAAGGTTGAACACTTTGGCAAGTTTGGCATCATATACTACGACATCAACCAAATCATCACTACAGCTGTGATGACGCTTAGTAAGCATTTTGACGCACATGGCCGCATCAAGGAAGTCCAGTATGAAATCTTCCGCTCGTTGATGTATTGGATGACGGTGCAGTACGACAGTATGGGCCGTGTAATTAAACGTGAACTGAAGATCGGTCCATATGCTAATACCACACAGTACCGCTACGAATATGACGGTGACGGCCAGCTTGTTGGTGTCAAGGTTGACGACTGGTCCACTTGGCGCTACAGCTACGACCTAAATGGAAATCTCCATTTGCTTAACCCCGGTAACAGCGCCCGTCTGCTGCCACTACGCTACGATCTCCGCGACCGAATCACGAGGCTCGGCGATATGCAGTATCAGCTCGATGAGGATGGTGTGCTTGCACAGAGGGGCTCAGACATCTTTGAATACAATTCCAAAGGTCTTCTCGAGCGAGCCTACAGCCGCACAACAGGAGGTTGGAGCGTTCGCTACCGCTACGATGGCTTGGGTCGTCGTGTCTCCCGCAGAACTAGCGAAGGCGAGCATCAGCAGTACTTCTACGCCGACTTGAACTATCCCACTCGGGTCACCCATGTTTACAACCACTCGAGAGCTGAAATCACTTCCTTCTACTATGACCTGCAGGGTCATCTGTTTGCTATGGAGGTCAGTGGGGGCGAGGAATACTACATCGCCTCTGACAACGTAGGCACTCCACTGGCCATCTTCAGCAGCAATGGGCAGATGGTCAAGCAGATGCAGTACACGGCATACGGAGAGATCTACCATGACTCCAACCCAGATTTCCAGCTCATATTGGGCTTTCATGGAGGGCTTTATGATCCTCTCACAAAGCTGGTGCACTTTGCCCAGAGAGACTATGATGTGCTGGCGGGAAGATGGATTGCACCTGACCATACTTTGTGGCCGAAGATAGGCAAAGAGCCAGCTCCGTTCAACCTGTATATGTTCAAGAACAATAATCCACTCAGTGATATGATTGATGTAAAAAACTATGTGACAGGTGAGAGGGTGATAAAATGTTCTGCTTTGTATTTATGGGCTGAGCTCAGAAGTCATGTATAAAGGACTACAATTGATTCATATGACAGCTTGTAAAAGACATGACATTTTTTCTCTGTTTTGTCTTGCAGATGTGAAGAGTTGGCTGGTTATGTTTGGCTTCCAGCTCAGCAACATCATTCCTGGGTTTCCTAGACACTCGCTTTATTTTGTTGACCCTCCTTATGAGATACTTGCCAGTCAGGACTCTGATAACATTCAGGTCAGTTTGGTTTTGCGATCATTTTTCAATTAAAATCATTTGTCAGCATTTGCTAAGCAAATTCTTTTTTGATTTTACCCTCAATGGGCCTCATTCATAAAACCTGTGTAAATATATGACTAAATTCAGAGTAATTTGCACATAAAACAGACATTTCTGAAAAAATCTCCTGTGGAGATTTCATTTCATTCACAAATGCCAGAGGCTCTTCTAAAAACAGCCAGCTGGTGGCGCTTGAGAAAATGTTGGTGGCACCTCGTCTTTCCAGCTGAGACACTTTGGTTGCCGTGATTTGGAATATCCAAGGCAGCGAAAACATTACTAGTATCTCATTTTGAAGAGCCTACTGAATATAATAGTGCAGTAACCAGCAATATTATCTTCTTCATTGTTTTTCAGTCATTGTACAAGTAGTATGGTTGGTCGGTGTAGTATTTGTCTTCCCCCTTCTCCATTGATTGGACGGCGGGGTAAAAAGTGACCAATTTCTTTCCTGTCAACTAACATTTCGAAAATATGGATATTTCCATTAATTCGAAAGTTTATGTCATGGCGGCTTTACGAACGCTATACACAAAAATTTGTTCTGCTCGTTTTTCTAGAATGAGGCCCAATATTTATGTTTATAATTATCTGATATTATCTATATTCCATGTATTTTTTATAGATACACTACTAGTCAAAAGTTTTTGAACAGCAAGATATTTTTTTTTTTAAGAAGTCTCTTCTGCTCATCAAGTTTTGATCCAAAGTACAGCAGAAACAACATTTTAAAATAATTTTACTATTTAAAATAACTATTTGAAAATATTTTAAAATGTAATGTATTCCTGTGATTTCAAAGCTGATTTTTTAGCATCATTACTCCAGTCTTCAGTGTCACATGATCCTTCCAAAATCATTCTAATATGCTGATTGAAAAATCTTAATAATCTTCTAATATGCTGATTGAAAAAGTCATTCTAATTTGCATGAAAATTCTTACTGTTCAAAAACTTTTGACTGGTTGTGTATATGCTATTAGTATTTATATTTTTCATTTAATGTTTTCTTTACCAAAAAAAAAAAAGCAACTTAATGAAGACAATTTGCAAAATGTTTTTATTACAAATATGTTTACTACTATTCAAAACTTGCGGTTCACTACTGTTTAAAACTGCTCCTCAAAAAAAAAAGTGGTTTACACAAAAAATATTAAGCATGTGCAACTGTTACAATAAGAACACGTTTCTTGAGCACCAAATCAGCATATTAGAATAATTTCTAAAGCATCATGTGACACTGAAGACTGGATTAATGGCTGAAAAAAATCAGCATTGACTAAAATAAAAAAAAAAAAAAAAAGATTCTATTTTACAATATTACTGTTTCACTGCATTTTGATCAAATAAATGCAGCCTTGGTGAACATTCAAAAATGTTTTTGAAAAAGACTTCTCTCAAAAATACCCTCACCAACCTCAAACTTTTGAATAACAGTAATTGTTTTAAGAAATTTGAAGTTATTTTTGCAATTTTGACAAAACCACTTTTATGTTAGCCAGTTAAATAACATTATCCTGTTGGCAATTCTGTGGAATTTGTAACTACAGTGTACTTACATGACAAAAAAACTATTGGACAAAATGGACAAAAAAAAAAAAAAATCAACAAATATAAAATTTTTAGTGTAAACATTGTACTGGTCAATGTCTGTCAAACTGTATGAAATGCTCTCAGACGACCTAGAACTGAAAGTGCCCATATGTATCATATTACTGCTGAACCACTTTTATCAGATGTCACTAACTGCTCATCCACTCAACAGCTATTCACTGGAGTTCAGCATTCAGTGGACAGACACAACCAGGCCTTCATGGTTCTTGAAGGGAGGCGTCTCAACAAACAGCGGCGCATCAAGCGCGACAAGCCAGGCTACTGGTTTGGAACCACCACACCCATCGTAGGCAAAGGCATGATGCTTGCTATCAGGGATGGCCACGTATTAACAGACCTGTCCAGCTCAGCTAGCGAAGACAGTCGCAAAATATCACAGATCCTCAGCAATGCCATCTACCTGGACGGCACTCATTACACCATCGATGGACGGGACTGCCATTTCTTCGTGAAGCTCGGACTAGCTGACAGCGACCTGTTGGCGCTGGGTATCAGCAGCGGGCACAAGACGCTGGAGAGCGGAATCAACGTAACAGTCAGTGGACGCTCCCGCCGGGGCGTCACTCTAGAAATCCACTCCGCCAAACTCACATACAGTGTCCGGTATGGTTTGTCAGCGGAGGTTCTGGAAAAAGAGCGGAGCCGGCTGCTTGAACAAGCCCACCAGAGGGCGCTGTCCGGAGCCTGGGCTAGGGAGCAACAGCATGTGCGCGAGGGCAGGGAAGGAGGACGCGTGTGGGCTGAAAATGAGAAGCAGCAACTGATAGCCATGGGGAAGGTCGCAGGCTACGAGGGCTACTACGTGCTCCCGGTAGAGCAGTATCCTGAACTGGCGGACAGCAGCGCTAACATCCAGTTTCTCAAACAGAACGAGATGGGCAGGAGGTAACAGAGTTACAGTTGCTGATGCCACATCATCTCCTACGGAGAGAAACAACAGAGCGCTGCAGAGACGTTTCCTAAACGTGGAGAACCAACAGCCAGCAGCAAGAACACTATGACCCAATATTGGAAAAAAGCACTTGTGAACAATGATTTTGTAGTGATCTTTTGACTTTATAGAAAGTGGTAAATATTTTTTAGTCATTTCGGACTGGCTGTGAGTGGCGGACATCTACGTGATGATAGTGTGATGGCTCACTGCTTTGGTTTTTCATGACCGCATATCAAACCATCACAGAAAATCACTATTAGTTCACCGCACTCTCATGCCGCAGTACTCAATAAAACCTGCTCCCATACGTGTTTGTGAAACTACACTGGAACATATTCAAAAGGAACGTCAGCATCTCGACACTTTCAGTCTTGTTCCTCATGAATTTTCTCGGTATACGTCAACGCAGTGTTCGGTATTAAGATTTTAATCGCGCCGTGTGAGGCTGAGCTTTCTGACTGGCCTTCGTTGGATGTGTTAATCATCAGCTCACACCGTCTGTCCTCTTCTGTTTGCAATATATGACAATCACAGGGGCTGATCCATCGATCGATAAACTGTACATGAGCCAACCGTTTTGTATAATATGTAAGAGATTATTGATTGTCTGGGTTTTTTATTATTATTTTATTAATTTAAACTCAACTTGGCAAGTGATAACAGATGAAAGCGTAATATATATTGTTTTTTTAAGTCTTTTAAAACTGTGAAAACATATTACACATGTAAAATATTCTCATTGACTCAACCGTTTGGGTGTATCAAATCAAGAACATTTCTTCAAGGAAGTGGTTTCATCAATACGTGTGAAAATCCATTGCAAGACTCATCGCAGAGGTCGTTTTCTTTGAATATTACGAAAGCTAATGCAGCCGTTGACCTTTTTCGTGGTGTAGAAACTCTTCTGACTTTGGTAAGTCAGTGTGGATGTGAGCTTCAACTAGCAAAGACACACTTAGACACCTGTGGAAGGAGGTTCGTCGGAAAGTCTATGAAAATAAAACATTTGCATTTGTACTTTTTGAGTTTGAATTACTTATTGAAGTTCTTTTACAGTTTACAGTTGAATGTCTATTTTTAATCAATCCCAACAGATCTTTCTGTCCAACAGAAAAAAAGGTTACTGAATTGTTGTTGATTCATTTTTTGTTTTGGGAAAACTTTTTTGTGACTTGTTCGGTTTTTGTTTGTGCTTATGACTTAAAGGAGAAATTCACTTCCAGAACCAAAATTTACAGATCATTTACTCACCCCCTTGTCAACCAAGATGTTCATGTCTGTCTTTCTTCTGTCATAAAGAAATTATGTTTTTGAGGAAAACATTTCAGGATTTCTCTCCATTTTGTGGCCTTATTTGGTGCCCATGAGTTTAAACTTCCAAAATGCAGTTTAAATGCAGCTTCAAAGGGCTCTAAATGATCCCAGCCAAGGAACAAGGGTCTTATCTAGCAAAAGGATCAGTTATTTTCTTTAAAAAATTGATAATTTATCTACTTTTTAACCTCAAATGCTAGTCTTGTCTAGCTCTGCGTGAACTCGGTGTATTCTGGTTAAAGACAGTTAGGGTTTGTCGAAAAACTCCCATCTCGTTTTCTCCTCCAACCTCAAAATCACCCTACATCGCTGCTGAAGTACCGACCCAGTGTTTACAAAGTGCATGTGCGAAGAAGGTCAAACACCCTTTACAAAAAAAAAGTAAAACAGTGATGTAGGACGAGTTTTTAGTTGGAAAAGAAAATGAGATTTTCAGCCTACCCTAACTGTCTTGAACCGGAATACACAGAGTTCATGCAGAGCTAGATGAGACAAGCATTTGAGGTTAAAAAGTATATAAATTGTCATTTCTTTTAGAAAATAACCAATCGTTTCACTAGATAAGACCATTATAGCCATTTGAAGATGCATTTAAACTGCATTTTGGAAGTTCAAACTCATGGGCACCATTGAAGTCCACTATATGGTTTTCCTCAAAAAACATAAATTCTTCACGACTGAAGAAAAAAAGACATAAATATCTTGGATAACAAGGGGCTGAGTAAATTACCTGTAAAATTTTGTCCTGGAAGTGAACTTCTCATTTTCAGTCAACAAGAAGTTTCATGAAAACTGTATTTTTCTGTCTAACAGATACTTCTCAGTCTAAAAATACTAGCATAATGCCCTACAGTTAAATCTATATAGTAATTTACTAAACTCAGCAGTTCCATAACACTGCTACATTGTGAATGCAGAGAACAACGACTTGTAGGTGGCAACGACCAGAATTTTTAAAATGCCAGAGAACTAGAAGTCAAAACTGTGATTGTCTGTAGCCAGTGAGGTGGAATGACAGTCAGTTGATAACATCAGGAAGTGTTTTGTGAAGATTTCTGTGGACGACAAGGACTGACATAAAGTTTCCAAATTATGAACTTTTGTAAAAAATTTCTACGAATGAATTGAAAGAGTAATTATTAATGGTTTTGCTGTTATTTCAGTGAGGTTTCAGACTGAATGGCCAATGATCAGACTGGCTGTAGCTGTCACTTCTGTCAGTGTGAAAATAGTGAACACAGCTTTGCTTTAAATAGCCTGTTGCGGTGCCGGTGTTAAGTTTAAACTCATGGGAACCACTTCCAGTGAAGTGATGCACACTGGTGCTGGGGGAAGGGCTCACTCAAGAGTGTTGCACTTTTCTCTCGAGATTCTGCTAAGTACATGTTGAAAAACTCAAAACAAACAAGTGTTGTCATCAATTCATAAAAGCTGCTTACAAGAAACTTGTTGTGTCTTGACATTTGGTAGCCTGGTGTATTTCAACACACACCTACATAAGTGTGTACATAAAAAAACAAAAAACCTCCAGCAAAGCCAAGTGGTTAATCAATTTGGGATCGTTTGAAGCCGCATTTAAACTGCATTTTGGAAGTTCAAACTCGGGGGAACCATTAAAGTCCACTATATGAAAAAAAAAATACTGAAATGTCTTCATCAAAACACATAATTTTTTTACAACTGAAGAAAGAAAGACATGAATATCTTGGATGACAAGGGGGTGAGTACATTATATGTAATTTTTTGTTCTGGAAGTGAACTTCAATGCAGTGAAAAAAATCAATGCAGCTTTCAGACACAACTTTCTTACTTTAATAGTTTGTTTGAGGCAGTTTCTGTGGTGTAATGTTTATGACAAATGTCCAGAGCGCATTGTTGTAATGTGAGGGTGCATCAAAATGATTCAAAATGATCAAAATGATCCCTATTTGTCAAAATGCGCGAGCATAAATCTCTTCTCTTGCAGGTGGATTCTCTTCACTCTCACACAAAATGGACGTGCTTTCTATCGCTTACATATGCGTGCTTAGAAACATAAATAATATATGACAACAGATGTAAATTAGTATTTACATAGCATAACAGCAGTAAATGTATCTGTCTCACACGTGTCCCGCAAAATCATATCTACTGTGCTGCAACAGATATATTGGCCATCCTAGTCTAGCTCTGCGTGAAGTCTTTGTATTTCAGTTCATGACAGTTAGGGTATTTCCAAAAACTCCAATCTCACTTCCTCCTCCAACTTCAAAATTGTCCGACACTGCTGCAGACGTACCGACCCAGTGTTTACAAAGTGAACATGCAAAGAAGATCAGACGGCCTTTACAAAAAAAAAAAAAAAAAAAAAGGTAAAACAGCGATGTAGGACGATTTTGAAGTTGGAGGAGCTAGTTGCTTAGAACCAGTTTAGGACAAGCACATGACCAGCTAAGGACCAGCTTAAACCAGCTCAAACCAGCAGCTATGCTTCAAAACATACCTAACCAGCATATGCTGTTTTTTTCAACAGGGTTCGCATTATTTCAGATCTTTAGAGGTTCATTATTTATGAACATGCATACAACAACCTATTGTAAATTCCAATCAGTGATGATTTTTGTCCTGCTGAAATATTAGTAGACAAAAACATGTCATCTGTAGTATTTGAGGGGTGGAGGGCTTTAGCAGAACACAATGAAAAGCCAGTGAGGCGTGATCATTAATAATGCATTTGCAGCTCAGCAAACAATTCCTAAAAGGATTCTCAGTCAATACAATCTCATTTAGTTGCAATTCCACATTACCTTTCTAGCTGAGAATACATACAAAAACGACAGATAATAAATTGGCCAATAATCAGTTGAATATTTTATACTTTGCAGCAAAGGTTCAAGTCTGTTGCCTCATATTGTGTTTAAAATGTTCACAAGATGTGCAATTACATTTTCAGAGTGGGATTTTTGCCACATGCTTCACAGGGGCGTAGGAGATAAATGTTTTTCGTTAAATGTTACATTTTGTTTGTGTTTGTAAAAAAGTAATACAGCTTCCTATCAGTTTAATATGCTGAAACTATAAGTTGGTTTCCTCAAAAAGTGTAAACACTGTGGCTCTGTAGTGCTTTCAAAACATTACCCACCCAATCTATCTTGCTGAGCCACACTGACTCAACACATCACTTGAGGACTGTCCAGAAAATTAGTTTGCGAAGTCATTATTATTTTGGGACACCCTTTTGGTGTGTGTTATTAGAGCAGAAACTACACGGAAAGCACATTTTGAGTAAACAAAAGTGATGCCATGTCTTATTTCCATTATTTTTATTTAATAGAAACAAACTTTTTCTGTGACTGACTCATATTAAGACAGATTGAACATTCAAGGCCATATATGATTATCAAATCTATAAACAAGCAAAATGTAAATTTTTGCATTCATTAATAAAGATGACATCTGTATTATTTTCAAAAGACAAATAATAAAAACATTCTGTTTAATATGCCTCTACAAATAAGATCAATGCATGTAATCAGTCTCTCAGTGCGTATCGTGCGCCGTCGAAGGAATAAAAAGAGGTGCTCCAAGCTGGGCTACCGGAAATGGACGCTACAGCGAAAACATTGCTCTATTTGTTTCTCAATTACTTTTTCAGTAGTGAGACATAAATTAGGATTGAAACATGGAGTGAAAGATCTTTACAAATAAAGGAGTGGCTCACAGTGGTTTCCTCATTATTCTAGGTCAACATGTCCCAGAGACAGCAGCAACACAGAGCCGTCCAGCATGCAGTTAGACATGCCTGCTCTCCAGAATCATCCCGCCTTCCCTGCTCCACAACGTACACTAAAGAAGAAACGCAGAGATGGAGAAAAAAACACTACAGCAGTATGAACTTTGCAAGTTTATTGCAAAGTAGATTATAAATGACATGTTTTTAAATTGGTCTCAGAGGGTTTTCGCTGTATGCGAATGTTCATTAGACTTTTCATTTACACCTAATTAAAATCTAGATGAATATTTAATTAACATGTAATTTAAAAACCAAACAGGTCACAGAAGCTAAACAATTTAATTATGTAATTTAAACAGCTAAAAACATACTGTACTGTAATCTTCTGACTTGTGTTAACCTCTTATTAAACTTTATAAAAATGAAGAACACCAAGAAAGACAATAACGTACGTACAACTAACTGTTGCAGAAACTATGAGCAACAAACATTTCCACTAACTCTGCAAGCTGTGTTTTGTGTAAATCCGTTGACCTCACTGTTACAAATGAGGATGTTTATGAGGAAGTTAGACTAGGTTAAGATAATGTGCAAATGTGACAAGGATCTTACCAGTATTTTTAGGAGGTTCCCCATACCCTGGGCCTCCATACTGCGGTTGTGGGTACCCCTGGTATCCAGGCTGGGCTGGGTATGACCCAGGCGGTCCAGGAGGGTAGTTTGGGTAACCAGGGTTGGGTTGGTCAGTTTGGACTGGATATCCTTGGTATGGCTGTGCAGGGTATCCCTGAGGAGGATATCCTTGAGGAGGGTATCCAGGAGCGGCGGGAGGTGGGTATCCTGGAGCGGTGGGACCAGGCCCTGTGTAGGGGGGAGGCTGCTCGTAATTCATCTGCACACTGCAGATGAGGGCCTACTGGATGAGAGCAATGAAAAAAATAAGTTATACAACATGTTAAAGACGTGACATCAAGTGCACATTATTAAACTTACAAAATATATTACTCAGCAGTTAAGAGTTATCACAAAATCTTTCAAATTAATTAAAAAAAAGGTTAAAAAAGCATTTATCTAGCAGGGTTATTACAGTTTACTAAAACTAAATCAAATCAGCATTTATACACTACTAGTCAAAAGTTTTTGAACAGTACAATTTTTAATGTTTTTTTTTTTGAAGATGTCTCTTCTGCTCACTGAGCCTGCATTATTTGATCCAAAATACAACAACAGTAACATTTTTGAAACATTTTTACTATTTAAAAGAACTGTTGTCTATTTATCATTACTCCAGTCACATGATCCTTCTGAAATCATTCTAATATTCTGATTTGCTGCTCAAAAAACATTTACTATTATTATTATTATTATTATTATTATTATTATTTAAAATTCTATAGTAGAATTTTTCAGGTTTCTTTGATGGATACAAATTTCAGAAGAACAGCATTTATCTGGAACAGAAATTATAGAACATTATAAACGTCTTTATCATCACTTTTGATCAATTTAAAGCATCCTTGCTAAATAAAAGTATTACTTTCTATCATTTCTTCCATAACTCTATTATACTGACTCCAAGCTTTCGGATGGTATAGTGTATAATGTTACAAATGCTTTTTTATTTTAGATAGCTGATCTTTGGATCTTTCTATTCATTAAAGAGTCCTGAAAAAATGTACTCAACTGTTTCTCTGTTTTCATGTTTCTTGAACAGAAAATCAGCACATTAGAATGATTTCTGAAGACTGGAGTATTGATGCTGACAATTTAGCTTTGATCACAGGAATAAATTACATTTTAAAATATATTCAAATAGAAAGCAGCTATTTTATTTTATATATATATATATATATATATATATATATATATACATTTTTTTTTTTTTTTTAATGAGCTTTCAGTGTTGGGAAGTAACTAGTTACATGTAACAGAAATAAGTAATTTAATTACAAAATAAATGTAACCGTAATTAAATTACAGTTACTTTTGAAAATGTTAATGATTACAAAGGGGGTTACATCTGAATTAGGGATGCTCATTTTAACCGGTTAACCGTTAACCGAAAGAAAGAATTTTGACCGATTAATACAATCAGTTAAACGGTTTAAAAGGTCTTTTTTCAGTAATTCAGTAATCAAAATATTTTAAAACGTTTTCTGGATGGT
>JAHKKF010519804.1:4153-18634 GCA_019740295.1 Labeo calbasu | reverse complement strand
CATTCGTTCATTCATTCATTCCGAGAGACACACAGAACATGCAGGATTTATATTTAGTCTTTGTGCAGTGTAACATTTACAGATACTAGTCTATATCGTGATTTGAAGTGTAACGACCTACTTTTGATTAATCCAAACTTCGATAAATTCTGATATTCCATGTGAAACTGTAAATTCCGTTTTTATGACTGAATTCAGTGATTCCGTCCGCGTTTTCCACGTCGCTGAAATCATAGACCCCTATATATAAACATAGACCCCTATATATATATTTTTATTTTAGCTTATCAAGGTTTGATTTCTTATTTTCACTTAATTTAACTTGCCTTAAAATAACTAAAACTGAATGTGTAAACTATATTTACGTTTAAAAAAAAAACAAAAAAAAAAACACCAAAATGACCAAAAAGTAAAAAAAATAAATAAATAAATAACCAAAAGAAAAAAAAAAACCCTAAAAATAAAAATGTATTAACCTATAATAGTACTAAAATAGTACTGGTCCTTCAGGGTTGCTTAGTTGTGTTCCTGTAGAGTTTACATCCAAACTCTATGCAACAGCCTGAATATGAATTTCCCAAGTACTATATGGACAGTACTTGGGTTTAACTGTAATTGATTGACTCTTTGTCTAGGAATATAGTCAACGCAAATGCAAAATTTTGGATGCAAATGTACTTGTGCTGTGTTATGAATTGCAGGCCTAAGTGCTTGGATGGCTTGAAAAGTTTACACGCATACGTGCTTGTATTATATTTTTATCCCTAAATTCCATTTCCTCCTGTGTTTACTCTTTAATGGCGGCACTTGCAGAACTTCCCGTGTAATTACTGTACTGTGTGCAGTAGCCCTTCAGTTTGACTCGCTTTAACCTTCCACTACGCTGACAGCTCTACCCTGAAATTGATCTGGTGACGTACAGAGTGTTGAAAGTACTCATATGGCAGGGTAAATTAACTCTGAGCCTCTTGTACATTTGCTAGCACAACAGTAGTAAGTGACGGCATTCTCTGTAGATTCCACAGGATGTGCAAACGTTTGCTGAACGTTAGTGTTGTGTTTATTTGGTGACGCAAAGATCATAATCATACTGAACTGTGTTTCAGAGTTGACAAAGTAATCTAAAATTCATTGGATTGTGAAATTAGTTTTAATATTAGATGAATGCCAGAAACAACAGTCCGAGGACCCTACGTGCTATTGTGTTAGGAAGCCAGTAAAATATAAATGTATAAACATGGCCTTTTTGAAAATTGTTTTAAGTTTTCCAGTGCAATCGGATGGAACTTTTTGCGAACATCATGTTTTGGAGAAATGCAATTGGAAATGTCATTATTCCAATCGCTTGGAGTAATAGTTTAATATTTCAGGTTTGGGATGTGCAGCTTGGGCAGTAGTTATAGTGGTGCTTACCGTGGCAATTGTCTGCTAACAATTGACACTCTCCATTACGGATATGAGTTTAAAGTTTAATAATCCGAAGTTGAGAATTTTCTAAAGTTGTTCTATTTGTATTCAATGCAAAGGCGGAATCCTTCAGACTCATTTGAATAAATTAGAGCTCATTAAATTGAGAACATAGCTCACAGTACATTTTAATGCTAATCTGTTTTAAGTATTACCATATCAGCACCTGACACCTTTTTGAGGGCATTTGCTCCATCCAGACATTTGCCAGTTTTATCCGAGGTGTTTGCTAAAGTAAGATAATGCACAAAGGATTTGACTTTTTAATGTGTTATTTACCTCCTCTGCACTTTCTCTTGGGGTTTCTGGCCCATATTTGGTCCATTGTGCAGTAAGTCTTTTCCTGTTTATAGAGCGTAATGCATTTCATAAGGGAATAGGCAGAATTACTTGGACAGTCCGGAGGAAAATCTGTTTTGTTCTTTTCAACAAAACATTTGAAGGCCAGGGTCTGTTGGGAGCATTTTCTCCAGCTTTGGCGTGCTGAGCGGTTTCTGTAACTATAACTCTGTGCTTCTTACCATTAATCCACTGCACTTTTTTTATGGTCTAGAAATGATAGAAGCCCCACACATTGCTATAGCTTTTGAAATGTCCTATATTCATTCAGTCAGCAGTGTTTCGGTCTTACGACCCTCTGCAGGCAATAATATTGTCTGTGTTCCGTGCACCTGCTTGTGACTGTCCAGGTGTGTGTGCGGTTTTTGGAAACTTATGCAAGTAATAAATTAACTTCAGAGGTTTTCTGAGGGAAAAAGTCTGTCAATTAAACTTTCCTAAAGTCATTTTTCCCATAACAATTTTAAAACTTAAAGTGTTCATTAAGTTGAGCCTGACAGAGTAGTTTTCACCGTAGCGCTTCCAGTGTCTCTCCTCTTCTCAGTGTGAATTATTTACACTGCTCCTAATGAACCAGACAGAGCTGCCTTGGACTTTTGAATGGCAAATTCTGATACTCGCGCTGTTACCTGCAAATCCAGGGCTATGTTGTGTGCTACACTGAAAATTAAAAGGTAAGAAAAGTAGGTTAAAGTTTTCTCGTTTTACTTTTGTAGCATTTTACACATGTTCTTCCCAAAAGTAAATGCAAGTGAGGGTTTCTTGAGGCAAAACTATTACTAAAATTAAAAACAGGCCTTTTTTGATACTATACATTTAAGATTTTGACCTCTTATAATTGGTTAACCTCTATACGCACTGAAAAAATTGGCGTAGGGTTTACTTTGAAACAAGTTTCACTCAGAAATTGTGAGTATTTCACAAATGTGATCCTGGACCAGTCATAAGTAGCACGGGTATATTTGTAGCAGTAGCGTTGTATTGTATTGTATGGGTCCAAAAAATATTTTGTAGATTTTAAATTTTTTAGTAATATGCATTGCTAAGAACTTCATTTGGACAACTTTAAAGGCGATTTTTCTCAATATTTTGTTGTTTTTTGCACCATCACATTGTAGATTTTCAAATAGTTATGTCTCTGCCAAATATTGTCCTATCCTAACAAACCATACATCAATGGAAAGCTTATTTATTAATGTACTGACAAATGATGTATTGACCCCTATGACTAGTTTTGTGGTCCAGGGTCACAAATAATTGCAAAAACGAAAATTAAAAGCGAAAATTGTGATGAAACTGAAATGGTATTTTTGTGTAAGACTATAATGTATTCTATTGTAATCTATATCATTATGTTTTGCATTTCATGTAGCCCTTAAGCAGTGGTTTATGTATTCTTTGCAGAATTTCTCTAGTTTGCGATTGGACAAATTGCTGCAACTTGGGAAGCTTTCAGTGGAAATGTGACAAATGCCTTTGAGTTATGGCACTTCCACACGTGTGCCCGTTTTATTCAGCTCTGCTGCTATTGTAGCCTCAGAGCATGGGAGGATGAAACGAGTCAAAAAGGGTTTTAGAGGCAAATGCAATTGCACTAATCTGTCACGATTACAAAAAGTACATTGTATACTCCCATGTAGTCTGAATACAGTTGTATTCTTACTGGATAAGAACATGGAGACACAGTGCACAGATAAGCCAGATGAGTTTGGCATTGTTTTTAAATGTTGTCCTTGTGTTAAGGGCGCCAAGTTGTCGATCAAGCTTTTCCTGAAGCAATGTGCTTATAAAACAATTTTTCCCCTTAATGATTTTATGATGCTTGTATCGAACCGTTCGATCCATTCAGAATGCGTAATGCTGAAAAAAAACTTGCAGTTTCATATCTAGGATTTATTTATCTTCAACCTTCAAGGTTCCTCTTTCTACTGCTTATTTTAAAACTGCATTTATTTTTAAGTTTGCATGTCGTGCAGTTCTTAGGCAGTTTCTGTTCATTTAAATGTTTTTTTTTATTGCTAAATTTCCCAGTTATACCAGTGGGAACATAATCAAACACTTATTTTTTCGCCCTCTCCTGTTTCTCGCTTCTTTAAACGCAGTTTCCTCTTTTACTAGCCTGTGTTTGTCCTGCTTTTAAAGGCAGAACTTCCTCTGTAATTACTGTACTGTGTGCACTGGTCCCTCAGTTTGACTCTCTTTAACCTTCCTCCTTGCTGACAGCTCTGCCCTGGAAATGATCTGCATGGCTGATCAATGGTGCACTCTTGGACAGCTAGATTTTTACACTTTTCCTGAATTCTGGGATATCTCAGACCCATTTAGCAGTTTAGAATTAACCATTTTCTGTCTTAACCTCCATGTGAAAAGGCTTATTTATTGGAGGTGGCAGTAATTAAAGTTTGTTGAAATCAGATCATTTTAGAGGTCATTGCGCACAATTTTGTAACATTTACATCAACAAATTTCTGATGTAACAGTCTTAAAGGAGAAGTCCACTTCCAGAACAACAATTTACAAATAATATACTTACCCCCTTGTCATCCACGGTGTTCATGGCTTTCTTTCTTCAGTCGTAAGGAAATTATGTTTTTTGAGGAAAACATTTCAGCATTTTTCCTTATATAATGGACTGATATGGTGCCCCGATTTTGAACTTCCAAAATGCAGTTTAAATGCGGCTTCAAACGATCCCAGATGCGGTTGTAAACGATCCCAGCCGAGGAAGAAGGGTCTTATCTAGCGAAACGATCGGTTATGTTCATAAAAAAAATACAATTTATTTACTTTTTAATGCCAAACGCTCGTCTTGTCTTGCTCTGCCTGGACTGTTTTGTTCCGGTTTATGACAGTTAGAGTATGTCGAAAAACTCCCATCTCATGTTCTCCCTCAACTTCAGAATCGTCCTATATCGCTGTTTTCGCTGATCTTTTTTGTTAAGGGTGTTTGATCTTTTTTGCATGTTCACTTTGCAAAGACTATGTTGGTACTTCTGCAATGATGTAGGATGATTTTGAAATTATTTTTGAAGTTGAGGGAGAAAATACAGTCAGTTTTTCGACATGCCCTAACTGTCTTGAGCCAGAGTACACAGCGTTCGAGGACTGCAAGGCAAGACGAGTGTTTGAGAATAAAAAGTCTTTAAATTGTATTTTTTTTTTTTTTTTTTTTATGTAAATAACAGATCGTTTTGCTAGGTAAGACCTTTCTTCCTCAGCTGGGATCGTTTACAACCGCAACTGGGATCGTTTGAAGCCGCATTTAAACTGCATTTTGAAAGTTCAGAATCGGGGCACCATATCAGTCCATTATATAGAGAAAAATGCAGAAATGTTTTCCTCAAAAAACAATTTCTTTACGACTGAAGAAAGAAAAACATGAACATTGTGGATGACAAGGGGGTGAGTAAATTATTTGTAAATTGTTAATCTGGAAGTGGACTTCTCCTTTAAGCATTGTTTTCTGAGGAAAATGTCTGCCACAATGCTAGAGGTGTTGAATAGGATGTTTGTTTGTGAGTAAGGTGTTCTTGGTGGTTGCTTAGTGGCAGTGGCAAAAGTAGAAAAATTGTAAGTCTGATCACTTAGAATTCATCAAACTACATGATTTGTATTATTCAGTAATGAAGTCTGAAGTATAATATTTGGGATTTGGGATTTCAGACCTCTAAGTAGGAGAATGTTATCATGATTCTTGCTTTACATCCAGGAGTGAATTAATTAAATAAGTGTTTATTTTACCAAAATCAAATCGCTTTCTGTTTGCAATCATGGTGACCCTGCATTCGTATCAAGTCACTGGATCAGCATTTTCCAAGTGTTCGCGACATACAGACGCTTCCCTAACATCTCCGTAAAGACTAGGTAGGTGTATTCCCGTTCATCGTGTGCCGTTTTTCCACCCCTCCCGGTTAATCTCATTTCAGAGTGACATCCGTCAGTGATCCCCATGAGGTCTGCAGGAGGACAGGCAGCCGTTTTTAATCAGGCAGCGTTCACAGGTACCATTCACCGTATGAGCTTGAGCCCGAGACTTACATGGTCCATGGCTCCACATCCCACTTTCCCATTTAAGATTAAGGCTTTTCTCCCTTTGTACACAAGACATGGGGCTCCTACTGGTAAACTGTGTACTGTGTAAATGATAAAAGAGGAGCAGCCGGTCGCTAGAGCGCCCCCCAATAAAAACAGCAGTAAACTGACAAGACTAGTTTCAGTGGTGAGATGGACTTAGATTGTTTTGCACCAACCAAATAGAAAAGAGGGAAAATGTGCTTCTATTAAATTACTTTGAGCTCAAGGCAGTGTCCCACTTGCTGACTCGAAACAGCTCAATTTTAGTAGGGAATGTCCTGCTGACTTCTTTCTGACATCTCGACCTGAGCTGTTAGAGGTCTGTCAAGCCTACGGAATCAAAATGAAATAGAGGTGATGGACTAAACCTTTGTTTTAGATGTTTCTCTCTGGTTCCTGATGATGTAAGAACAGGATTACCACACAAACGGATGTAGTCGACTGATAAAGGCATGACGGTTCAGTACGTACCTTGGTTTTGACGTTACAGGTCAGTGCGGTTTCAGTACAGCAGGGGGGAAAAAAAACCAAAACAAAATAACTTTTTTTTTTTTTTTTTTTTTTTCCCTTAGAGATAAAAATCTACCTCAGCTTATGCTCTGAACTACAGTGAGCCCTTTTACATTAATATAAGGTCACAATTTGCAACTGAGCCAAACTTAAATTGAATTACTATTTATTTTTAAATATAATAATCAACACTCAAAACATTGTATGCAAACATTGTATTTTGTATGCAAATTAACTTCCAAATTATACAATTTCTATTTGTTGAAATATATTCATTTACACAGTGGCTGTCATAACTTGTTTAACAGATTTATTTAAACATACATTAAATAATTTAGTTTACTAACAAGTGTATGTTACTTTACTAACAAGTGTAACAAATAATGACTTTACTAACAAGTAATGTAAAATATAAAGAAAATGTAGTCTAACAATTTACAAAGACTTTATTTCTCTAGCGAAATTAACCAGCTGTGGTGACTTGCTGAGGTAAATGAAATGCAACATTACATTTTGTTTACAAGCTGTTTTATTGACATCTTTCCATGGTTGAATCACTGTCTGAGTGATTACATGATGTTCATTCATGTTTAAAACTGTTTAAACTGGGGCGCTTAAAGTGCCAAAATGGCTATTATTGTTTGAATTTCCTGAAGAAAAAGGACATACTTTGGAAGGTGAGACTTTGTTTCTCTTGCAGTGGTTAAGACAGTGCTGTGTTAGACCCATACCGAAAATGTTTGATACAAATACGTGTACCATTACACCCCTATACGGTATCTGCATTGAACCTTTACTGAAAGTTCTGAGGTACAAAAGAACCAACTGACTTTCACTGTATGCACAGACATTCTTCAAAATAAACAAACTTCTTCCCCCCCCAAATCTGGTAACAAGTTTATTTATTTTTAATTTTTTTTTCGGTTCCATCATTCTGAAGTCAGTGGGCCTCATTTATGAATAACGAGCAGAATGAATTGTGTAAATCTTTACATAAACTTTTGAATTCATGAAAATGTTCGTTGGTACGAAAGAAGTAAACCTGCTCACTACTACGTGTAAATGGTGCGTGCAAATTGCTGGTTACTTCACTTTTATATTCAGTAATATTCTTCAAAATGAGATGCTAGTAATGTGCTACTGTAGTGGATCGTAGGAACCTCAGCTGGAAAAACGCTGCGCTACCATCGTTCTCAAGCCCCACCATCTGGCCATTTTTAGAAGAGCATTATTAGTCTTTTTTGCATTTATGCAATATACTGGAGCTAACTTGACAAGGAAGTCTAGAAGATTCCGCTGCGTTCCTAGACACGTAACTTACGTTATTGTGGTCCGTAGGAGGGATCTGATGTATACTAAGTGTTTGTGAATCCGGAGGGTAGTTTTCAGGAAGGTCTGATTTATGGGCCCTGTTTACCTTTCATGAATTTTTTTTTTTTTTTTTTTAATTATTATTATTATTATTATTATTATTATTATTATTATTATTATTTATTAAGTGACCATATTATGGATTATGAAAGGTTCATACTTTGGTTTTTGGAGTCCCCAACAACAAGTTGACATGCTTGCAAGGTCAAAAAAACACTTTTATTGTCTTATAGTCTGCGTTCATTTTTACCTTATTTGCCCAACAACTCCCCAAACGGTTCGCCCAGCGATTCAGTTTTCCAAACCTCTCCTTTGCAGGACGCTACTCTGCGGTGATTGGTCCGATGACCCAATCTGTTGTGTTTGGTCTACTGTGTGCAGCGCATGTCGGAAGCGTAACGCCCATCACAATTACATTAAACACTCAAACAGCCATGGTATATGTGTTAGCCCAACGCAGAAACGTATTGATAAAGCACTGCAGTTTGTACACCAACATATTGCTCAATTCTTTATCAGAACTCCAAGTAATAACAACAAACATTCATTATTCATCACCACATTTCTAGACAATTGTGAGTGCACAGATTATGCTGTTTGCTGGTTAGACCTACAAGCTGTGAGGAGCGAACGGAACACACGTAACTAAATACGTTTTTTCTCCTTATAGTGGACTTCAGTGGTGCTTAAAGGTTACAAATGCAGCTTCAAAGGGATCTAAATGATCCCAGGGGAGGAATAAGGGTCTTATCTAGCGACACGATCTGTCGTTTTCTTAAAAACAAAATTGTTTATATACTTTTTAACCACAAATGCTCCTCTTGTCTAGGTCTATGATGCTTATGTGTACTCGGTGCACTCGAACTGTTCAAGACAGTTAGGGTATGTCGAAAAACTTCTCATCTCATTTTCATCCTACATCGCTGTTGTTTTATTAGGGTGTTGACCCTCATTTGCACGTTCAGTTTGTGTTCAAGTTGTCCCGGATCTGCGTGCAACAAGTGGGCGGGCAGTATGCTAATGTTTCATGTTGAGGTTTTGGTTAAATGCCTAAAATAAGGTCTATGGTGAACACAAGCTTAGTATATTTCCGCATTTTATTCTACGACACACACATACATCAATATTTTTATTTTTTAAACTTTTTCATGTTTTCAAAATGGGACTTCAGAGATTGTCGGGGACTTTAAACGTCATCATGCTGAACAGGTAAACTCATCTACTCACTAGTCCACTTTTACAGCTTTGTTAACTCTTGCAGTACTACAAACTATACTGATTCAGAGTTTCCAGCTTGAAGGTTTCAAAGAGTTGTCAGAAGCGTAGTGGTTGGGACATTGACTTAATGCCGCAGTGATGTAGTTTAGCTTTTTACTTCTGCCAATTGTATTTAGGCTTCAAAATTCATCTCTATGAACAAAACGTGTTAATAATGAGTCATAAACTTATGTTTGCCGCAGAACTTATCTTCTGCTATTATCTAAAGGCCAGTGGAAAAATCCTTTTGGATTTTTATGGAGGGAACCAGGTTGATGTGAACTCTTGGGATGGCCCACAAAAATCTTCCCTGCAGCACTCTATGGGGCTTAGAAAGCATACATACTTAAAAGTAAGTCTTTTAAAGGTAGGCGAACCCCAGAAACCCCTTGGTATAAAAACCAGCGTTTTCTGAGGGAAACTTTAATACCAGATCCAAGCAGGACAGTAGATTATGAGCTCATCAGCGTGAGAAACAACTCATTGGTTTCTGCCAAGACCTCAAGAGCCCACCCAGACTACTTTCAAGCCAGTCTAGAGTTGTGTTGTGAGTCGGCAGGGCTATTAACTAACGCAGCAGGGAGTTGAGCCGCTGGAGCTGTTAACGCTCACCCGCTGAGACGTGCAGCTGCGTCTCTGTCTGATTCTTCTACTAGTCTGTCAGTGAGGCTTATGACTGAGAAACTGCTAGTAAGACGCCGACATCAGAGTCATACGGAGACGTGGGTTGAGAGCAGGAAAGGAAGCAAGTGTATTCTGCAGTGAAGCGTGGACTAATTTTTAACTGCCCTGGGTTTGTGTGACAGACGTAGCACCATAAAATCTGGCTCGTCCTCTTCTGCTTTTCACACCTACACAGTTTTTACCACAGTTCATCTCTCTCCACTGATCCTTTTATATTTGCTTCCTTCCCTTCTTGTAGTCCTTCACAATTCTGTGAATGCGTTTCTGTCACTGACTGCATGCTAACAACATCTGCAGACTCGGGCAGGTGTCTTTTATACACTGTAGTGCGGATCCTGGCATAACACTGAGCACCCGAGGTCAGGAAAACCTTCAGCTTGGATTCGATTCAGGACTGATTGGGCCTCTGGTGTCGGCTGCAGGTTTTTTTTTTAACTGTGACTCATTGTTCCCAACTGAACTTGTTCTGCACAATATTTAAAGCCTCCCCCCATATACGGAAATATATTTTTGGTATTTCTGCTTTATGTATGTCAAAACTGGGAGTAGTGAGAGATTTAATTAACCAGGATTTATTTTGCGGTTCCAGAAGTTTCAAGAACTGAGTTTTTCAGTACAACAATAGTTGACCTTTTTATTTTGATAGCCCCTTTCGACAATGTTGATTAGAACCAACCCTGGGTAGATTACTTACAAATTGTAGTCTGTTACTGATTTCAGATTACATGATGAACACTAGTTAGTAAAGTCCTCTTGGTTACTCATTTTAGGTAATGTATTCTGACTACTTTTTAGATTACTTTTAGATTACTTTTTTTTTTTTTTTTTTTACCTAACTTGTTTTAAACTTACCATTAAATGTACCATATTGATATAAAAAAAAATAAGCTAAAGAAAATGTATTCCATTAGCTGTAGTTAACTTGTAGTTGCAAAGTTGCTTATAGTCAATCGAATGTCTAATCAAAGTGTTTCACCAAAACAATTGTTATTAAGAAGGTTAGTAATTTAAGTCCTTTGAAGTCATCCTTTGTCCCCCTTGAGAGTTTGTTGAAGTCACCTATCAGGCTTCTGAAAATGATCCTATTTGCTTAATTTGTTTCTAGTGTAATTGTGCACCATTCAATTAAGTTCTAATCAAAATGCAGTTTGTTTCTCCTCTGAAATTACTTCCTTTTTGGCTTTCCTGATCACCAAGTACTTTCCTTTTTCAACTCCTCCCTTTTAACCACCTGTCTCCATTCTGGTAAATAACTCCCACTTCCAATCCAGTCATTTCCCTATTAATGATATCAGCCATATCACCCACCCAGCCATTATATGCAATCGCTTTACTGCCTTTTCCCCCCAAATTCAATAGGATATTGAGCTATTGGAAACATTTAGTGATGGACCATAGTGGTGAATGCTCTCTTCAGATTTTTCATGTGCATTTGTGTTTTGAAGCCTAAAGAGATAGTCCACCCAAAAATGAAAATTGTCATTCTGTGGAGTATAAGGGTGTGTTCACACTTTTAGTTTGGTTCATTTGTTCCAGGCCAAGAAGGAAAATGATACATTTGGTACTTTTTAGCGCTCTCTGTCTGCTTGTTTGGTGCACACCAAGGTTCGGATGGCAGCGTTCCCACTAAGGGTGTATTTACACCTGTCTTGTTTAATTCAGTTGAATCAACTCAAGTTTGTTTCCCCCCCTTGTTGTGGTTCTTTTGGCAGGTGTGAATACAGCAATCGCACTCGGGTGCGAACCAAACAACGTACCGAGACCCAGCTGAGGAGGTGGTCTCGATCCGGTTTCAGACAAACTCTGGTACAGTTGATTGGATGAACCAGTGAATGGATGGCCTTAAGCACACGTGTTGTTTTTATTTATTTATTTATTTATTTACAGTTTCTGGTTCACTAGCAACACAACTCAAAAGGGCAGTGTGAAAGCAAACCACACCAAACAAAAAAATCTACATTGTATTTGGTCCAGACCAAAGCAAGTGAATTAATGGACTGATGTGAGCTGCAGAAAAAGACCCCAGCGGTGGCGTTTAAAAAAAACGCTCAGGACTTTTTTAAGGAAACACGGTTTACTCCATAGGATTATAATGTAAAACAGACACTGACCGTTTCAAAAAAGACAGCAAGTGTGAACATGGCCTTAGTGCGGTTCATTTGAGTAAGTGTGATCGCTGCCATTCGAACCTTGGTGTGCACCAAACAAGCTTCTAAACAAACTAAAATCTGGATGTAATGACAAGATGTGACGCTATGCAACATGATTTTATGAAGGGAACAAGCGGTGTATCCAAAACAAAATGAGCAGAGGGCAAACATGGAGCAATGAGGAGGTAAAGTGCCTTTCATGAGCTCTTTGTGAGTTCGCAGGTGAAGATTTAATCATATGCACGCAACAATGAGCATGCTTAATCCAGCAGACGACGTTGCGTGTGTTTAACTTAAAGCAGACCGATCAGGGAATGGGTACTTTGATGTCATACACCCGCAGCGCTGCTTTAAGTCGAACGCACCTTTTCCTTTTGTTTGGAGTGTTCGCTAAGTTCCGGTTGTTTAGGTTCAAACAACATTGGACACCACTGACTGTTATTGCATGGACAAAAACCACTTGAGATTGTTCTAAATGTTTTCTGCATTCCATAGAAGAAACCTAACTTATACAGGATTGTAACAACAGGAGGGATGATGACACAATTTTTGTATTTGGGTAAACTATCCCACTTCTTGAAAGGCAATGTTTAACCAAGAAGACAAAATCAAATTTGCTAGCGTATTTGCATGTTGTTATATCCATGTAGTGTTTGACTTCTCCATTGAGTGAAGTAATCTCACGAACCTGAGGTAATCTGGTGTTGGCAGGTCACTTCTGACTGCACAGGAAGGCAGTAAAGGGATTTTAGTGCTTTAGGAGCTCGTCTCCATGCAGTAAATTAAACCGTTCTGTAACGTTTACACGTGGCGTCGCTCTTTAAAGAGGCACGTGAGGTCAGAGGACATCTTGTTAAAACAGACAGGTGAAAGCATGCATGTTACACTGTGCAACCAGACATTTTCACTGGACGTTTTATGTGGAGGCTTTCTTGAGAATACAGAATAACTTCTGACAGTTCCTTTGGTGTCCCGTCAAATTGTGGGATTGATGGGATTTTTGGAGGATTATTTGTAATTGCAAGTAGGATTGGCGTATTGGATGGAATGAAACTCGGTCTGGTTTTGTGACTTTTTGCTTAGTATTCAGTAGTTCTGTTCTAAAACCAAATGAGCTGCTTTGCTGTCTGCTGCCTACATAGGATGCATCCTAACTGCAATTGATTAGGAACGCTCTACATAGGCGACGACTGTCTGTGCATCATAAAAATAGCGCTTCTCACGTGCATCCCTCTTGGAGACTTGACTCCAATTGATTCCAATAGAATTTGGCATTAGCTTTGAGTTGCCTTCAGTATTTAATATCAGTATTTTTAGAACTGAATGTCTGTGATCACCTCTCACTTTATCCTTGTTGCACTGCATTACAGGTGGCTTGTAATGCATTATTGAATTGCTGCCTTTGCACACCTGTGATGTTTTAAAATTCTGCGTAGCTCACTTGGATTTGGAGCTGATCCAGTATCATACATGATGTGAATAAAGTCTTAAAATCATGTCTGCTTTGTTCGGTAGGGGCTACACAGACACCCCTGAATTTTAACCTTGCGAGTGTCGAACTGCTTTGGATTCTTATTGCAGTGCACCGGACCTAAAAAGTGTTTGTCTGTGCAAGGACCGCTGAATTGCCTGAAAATTAGTTATGGATAAAGCTCAAGTTATTATCAGCAATGCCGGTTAATTAAAATGCCCTTTTCACCCACGGCCAGGAACACTGAACCACATCTGTGTGACATTCAGTTATTGGGGGGAAAAAATGTCATGTGGATGAAGATGCATGAAGTCTTCTAATCCTGCACAGCTGGAAAGCCATGTTAAGGAGGATTTTAACAGCAAATTAACACCAAGTTGTCAACTTATTTTGTTGTTGTTTGTGTTCTTGGTCAGTGCACATTGTGAAACTTTGTTCAAATAATGACTTTTTTGCTATTTTCAAGATTGTGAGAGAGGTCATGAAGTCAATGTTTACAATGTCGGTCAAGTGCAGGGAAGTTCATAAAGTTCGAACTTCAGCTGACTCTGGTCCCCTCTTGCCTCAAGTCCTTGTTTGGTTGCTTAAGCTGATTCTTGCAAACAAAACAATTAGAGTTGCATCACTGTTTTACTTGTTAACATCAAAACTTTTTAAGGCGCTCCAAGCTTTTTTTTTTTCTTTTTTTTTTACGGAATATTCAACTTGATGCATAATATCAGCTTCATATTAGGTGGCACACCTATTTCTTTGAAAGCCATAGACTGTAAATACTAAGAACATGTGACAGGTTGTGGTCCGTTTTGTTGTTTATTGTATTAGTGCTGTTGTTGCTCTTGCTCTCCTGCTTTATCTCTGGTTGCAACAGTCTCATTGGAACAACAGTGTCTTTGAAGAGCAGACTTTTGGAAAGTTTAATAGTGCAACATTGCCTGCCTACATTTTCATTGGCCTCCAGAAGTATTTTTCTCATTCATTTTTCCTGTAAGGATTTTACAAGAGACTTTTAGGTGTTCATAAACCAGGAAGCAAACCAACCAGTTATGAGGTATATTACAATGTTACACGCCTTGATATGAAGTATTTGTAGGTATAATGGTATGAAGTATAAAGAACTGCAATCTCATTGCAAATGACTGATAAACTGTGGATTTGTGT
>JAHKKF010519803.1:2874-24346 GCA_019740295.1 Labeo calbasu | reverse complement strand
AGATTCGAAGACGTGATTTGTAGTAGTGATGGGAAGTTCGGATCATTTTACCAACTCGGACCTTTGAGTCTCGTTCAGCAAAATGAACGAGTCATTTCATTCATTTTAGCAAAATCAGCATCACGTGACAGCCCCATAAGATGGACAAACGACTCGAAAAATCCGAAGACTCGAAACAGGTGAACTAATTCCAGTGCAGAACCTAATAGGATGTTGTGCATGCGCGTCTGAACAAATCACTCCCCGAAACGACTCGTTCTTCCCGAGTCAAATTAAAGATTCGTCCAAAATGAACGAATCGTTCAAGAACGACCCATGGACGCACATCCCAGAGCCTGTGCTACACGCGCTTTTGTGCTTAAAAAGTATACAAATTTGTATTTTTCGAAAAAAATGACCAATCATTTCACTAGAAGAGACCCTTGTTTAGAAACCTTTGAAGCTGCATTTTAACTGCATTTTGGAAGGGGTGAGTAAATTATTTGTAAATTGTTGTTCTGAAAGTGGAGTTTTCCTTTAATACATCAACTAATGTTAACAAATGACACTTTATTGTAAACTGTTATCAATTTAAGCTATAAAACATTTTTATTTATTTGCAATTAACATACAATTTTTCAAAAACATTACATTGAATCCGCAGTAATACTCTTTTTTTAATAGTATAAATAGCTTTATTGTGAGCAAAAATACAAAAAGTGCACATTTTAAACCTTTGGCATACTATTTCAATGCACTATGATTTGCACAAATGCTAATCTTATATTATTTAAGACAAAAATTAAAATGCATGCTGAGATTTGCACTTTTCCACACTGTTTTCTATGGAAAAACTAAAAGGTTATTGTGACTTTCTGTCCCACAATTCTATTTTTTTTTTTCTTTCAATTCTGGGTTTATATCCCATAATTTGGACTTTTTTTCTCAATTTTGAGGGGAAAAAATGAATTGTGAGTTATAAAAATTTAGAATTGCAAGATATAAACTTTATATCTCTCAATTTTAGGAAGAGAAGTCAGAATAGAAGTCAGATGAAAAGTCTCAGTAACCGTTTTAACTTTTTCTTTCATGGCAACAAAAAAGTTGAGATGTAAACTCAGAAATCAGAGAAAAAAAGTAAAAAAAAAAAAAAAAAAAAAAGTTCTGTGTATGTGCTATAATGTACATCATCTCAAAAATAAATTGTGAGATAAAATGTTGCACTTACCTTGTTTATTTATTTATTATTATTATTATTATTAATCTTTTTTATCATTCAAGTAAACAGGATTCCATAATTTTGTTTTTCTATCTTCATTGTTTTTTTTTTCTTGTCAACATTTTAAAAGCATGTCCTGTGGAAGCAGAACAATGTGTGAGCCCTGATGCTATCTGAGTAACAGAGGGATGCGGCTCTAGGCAGATGAAAGGCAGTATTGTGCGTGTTGTCCACAGGTCTGCTGCAGTGAAAAGCAACTCTCAGAGGCTGAGAAAGTGAGCAGGCACTCGAGGCTGCCAAAGCCACCATGATTCCAGCACTCTGAGCACTGCCTTTCAACACTCAAGTTTCTCATGCAGGTAAAGTTGAAAAAGAATAAGAAGAAAATCAAAACATCAAGGCCATTATGTCAAGTTGAGATGATTCTATGAGAGCTGTAGACTATTTGTATTATCTAGATAAAATATCTGTGTAATATATCTCGGATATGCATACATCCTTCTCAAAATTCATCAAAACAATCTAATTTCATTGAACTTGTGCTGTGAGGTTTGAGGTTTTTGCACACAAATGCAAACATAGAGGCAGCTTTGTGCGTCCCTCCCGTGAGAGCATGTCCAAAAGGGCTCGACAACTCTCTAGGAGAATTCAGCCATCTAAAGCTCTGAATAGAGTTTATTGAAAGTCCTGCTTGACTCTGTGGACATCTGCTAAAGGATGAGGCGTGGACGACAGACAACGTCTCCCCTTACACATGTCAGACATTAACACTTGACCCTCAATCTGCTACACATGGATCTCGTTTCACTCACTGTAGTGTTTGTGTGTGCAACACAACCTGCTGTGAGCTTACAGAGGAATACAGGCCTCAGATAACTACTACCTGAGCAGATTAACTTACCCTCCATTCACCGTGACACCGGATAGTGTTCACACATACAAAGTATGTGGCTGCATGCAGTTTGCATGAACATTCTTACAGTTGGGGTTTAAGCAATGCAAGGAGCACAGTATGTCCCAACTTTAATGGCATTTTGGAAGATGTTCTGCTCAAGAAATAGCTTAAAAATGTCAAAAATTGAATTCCAGCCTAATCAAAGGTCAACAGGACCAACAGATGAATTCAAAGGTCCAAATGATTAAGAATTGTATTTTTTTATTTTTTTGAAATACATTTAAATTTAAACAAGGTCCTTGTTTCATTCAGTTTGACCTTTAAAGTTTGATTAATGCATTTAAAGTCAGCATAAGGTAAAAATTCCAAATATATGCTATAGATCTCAAACTTGCATGTTTCATTTCCAAAATGTCAGAACTGGATCTGCCAGTAAAAAACATCAGACCTCTGATTTACGCAGGACTGATTAATAGAACCAAGTCCCCGCCATACATTTTTCTTTTTTTCTTTCTTTTTTCTTTTTGTAAGCCCAACATACAGAAGAAAATATCTGCTGAATACTTTAAGACGTTGTTACCCATTAAACAAACTTTACGTCTATGCCTCACAGCCTTATCATCATTCATGGCGAATTAAATAATGTCAGTTCTGCAGGTCTATTGTTCTGTGAATATGTCTAAATTAATACAGGCTTTTTAGAGAAGCTGCTGATGAAAGATAAGTCAGAAACAAATATGATGGATATATGCAAACCTGCAACACCTGAGTAAGCACTGGCACTCATTTCACAATTTCACATGCAATAGATTAGCCAGTTAGTCTTAAAGGTACAGCAACAAAATAATAAATTATTTAACATTTTCTGTAGACCTTAGAAATAAGACAATGTTACTGTTGATATGAAGATTTTTATGTGCTTCTCTATTGCATCCCAACAAAAGAAGCCTGAGTGTAACAGTAAAGACCAGGTTCAAAATTAAAACTGTTTTTTAATCATGACAACTGTTGTGTTAATGGATATGAAAAAGGGTCAATTTTTTTAAAATTGAGATTTATACATCACCTGAAAGATGAATAATAATAAGCTTTCAATTGATGTATGGTTTGTTAGAATAGGACAATATTTAGCAGAAATAAAACTATTTGAAAATGTGGAATCTGGAACCAAGATATTGAGAAAATCGCCTTTAATTTGTCCAAATGAAGTTCTGAGCAATTCATATTACTAATCAAAAAATTAAGCTTTGATATATTTATGAACAATTTGCAAAATATCTTCATGGAACATGATCTTTACTTAAAATCCTAATGATTTTTGGCATAAAAGAAAAATCGATCATTTTGACCCATACTTGTCTGTTTACATTATAGTCACATTTGCACATATCTAATTTATATAGGGCTGCCCTCGACTAAAGATTTTTCTGGTTGACTAGTAGCAGTTCATTTTAAGCATTAGTCGACTACTAGTCGTACTTTTTTGGGGGGCATTTTGTGCCTTTATTGTGACAGGATAGATCTGAATTGACAGGAAGCGATGTGGGAGAGAGATTTGGGTGGGATCAGGAAAGGTTCTTGAGTCAGGATTCGAACACAGGACGTCCAGAGCGCAACGACCAAGCTTCTTATGGTCGACTAATGGTTAGTCGACTATTAGGGGGCAGCCCTAGATTCATACAGTATCTGATTTATTTCCACATGTGAATAAGGTCTGAAAAAAATCTTGAAATATTGAATGCATGCGCGTGTTTTTTTCCTGTTTACACGGTCAAAGAACACATCTGATCTGTCTCACATATGAGGAAAAAATCTGAATTGGGTCACATTTAAGTCCACTTCCAGAACAAATATTTACAGATAATGTACTCACCCCCTTGTCATCCAAGATGTTAATGTCTTTCTTTCTTCAGTCGTAAAGAAATTATGTTTTTTGGCGAAAACATTTCAGCATTTTTCTCTATATACAGTAATGGACTTCTATGGTGCCTTGAGTTTGAACTTCCAAAATGCAGTTTAAATGATCCCAGTTGAGGAAGAAGGGTCTTATCTAGTGAAATGATTGGTTACTTTCATAAAAATAATACAATTTATATACTTTTTTATACTCTCTGCCTGAATGTTTTTTTCGGTTCATGACAGTTAGGGTATGTTGAAAAACTCCCATCTCATGTTCTCCCTCAACTTCAAAATCGTCCTATATCGCTGTTTTACCTTTTTTGTTAAGGGTGTTTGATCTTCTTTGCATGTTCACTTTGCAAAGACTGGGTCGGCACTTCTGAGGCGATGTAGGATTTTGAAATGATTTTTGAAGTTGAGGGAGAAAATACGAGTTTTTCGACATACCCTAACTGTCTTGAGCCAGAATACAAGAGTTCAGGCAGACAAGACAAGCATTTGAGATTAAAAAGTATTTAAATTGTATTTTTTTAATGAAAATAACTGATCGTTTCGCTAGATAAGACCTTTCTTCCTCGGCTGGGATCGTTTGAAGCCGCATTTAAACTACATTTTGGAAGTTCAAACTTGGGACACCATATCAGTCCATTATATGTAGAAAAATGCTGACATGTTTTCCTTAAAAAGCACAATTTCTTTACGAAGAAAGAAAGACATGAACATCTCGGATGACAAGGGGGTGAGTACATTATCTGTAAATTTTTGTTCTGGAAGTGAACTTCTCCTTTAACTGACAGTGTAAACATGACCTTATGGGAATTCTGAAGGACCAGCTTATATCAAACAATAAACCAGACTATTTAAATGTTGAGCAAGTAACATTTAGGCTGCAGAATCAGCAGAGGCCAATCAACTTGTGCCCTGTAGTAAATAATAAGTTTGCTAACATATTGCATATAAAGGGTTAGCTTGAGCCACCACTGAACTAGGTATTTTAACAACATATTTTTCTGTCTACTATTCTTTTATTTTCTGTATTACTGTACTCTAATTTAGTTTATCGTGTTCTGTGAGCAAAGTTATTCTTTGAGGATTTTTATCACTAGAGGCACTGACAGATTTCCAACATACTATAGGCTCATTGGAAATACGTGCCTCTGTATACATTTCTGCAAAACTGAACAAAACGTACCTGTATGTACAAATCACTGCAGTTTCCAGTTGAAATTAACACTAGAGGCAGTAAAACTCTGACAACTTTTATTCCTTTTCACACAAAGTATGATTTACACATAGAGTTTTGATTAATAAAGCCTAATTTCCAAACAATTACTCACATTATTATGTTATGACTTCAAAACAATTTTAACACCCTGTGTGATTTGAAAACTGATACTTTTAAATGTTTTCATCACATATGCAGCTTCATATGCATGAGTTTTCTAATTTAGTAGATGGTTTGCTTGGTAGCTCACACGATATGGTGTTGCACTTGAAAGATGTAGAGCTCCGGTATGAACCCTGTGAAACTACAGTTTGACAAAACAGCTCAAATCCACATAAGGAAGTTAAAATAGCACGGCTGCATCAACAAATGTGTTTTTATATCACTTTTGCATTTGTTAAATCTGTCGGTTTTTTGTGACACCCGGATAATTGAATTCAGAACAGCTGAATACATGCCTCAAGCAGCGTAATAAAAATGCAGCAATACGTACCGTAACGTAATAAAAACGTTGCACGGCCACATATTGAATGTGTATTTTAGAGCCACTCTCTGGGCATTTCTCTTTGAAACTACTGTGAAACATGTAGCAAGTTAGTAATTACAGTGTTGCAGAAATGTATATAGAGGCATGTATTTTCATGGGCCTGGGTTGCAAATTTTATAATATTAAAGCTTCCCTGTGGTTTTTAGGCTTTTATATTCAGTTAAACGATAGCCATGGATGATAGGATGCACTTTAATTTTACCCAATTTGATTGAAAACTAGAGAGAATATGCACAAAAGTCTTTTGGTCCATTTTATTTATTGTGCCTTGGTCTGACTGAATTAGACAGTAAGTGATGGCGCACTATGAAATACAAGGTCATCATCTGCTGCAAATATGGCATCTGAATTTAAAGAACTTTTTCACTTCAAATCCTTATAAACTCCCTGAGCTGATTCCTTGCAAAACGTTTCTGTTTAATCCCAGCTATCATCTCTGTTGATCCAGTATGGCTGGCACATTTATTAGTTTTTATGCCCTAGTTACCTTTAGAAACATCAGTCAAGAAAGACATTCACTTTTTGTGTGTGGGTGTTGGAAGAGAGATATGGACGCTTTAGCTCGCAGGTTTGAAATTGAATCCCATGTTTAAAAAGGGGGAATCCATTTAGCCATCATATTTCTGACTGCTATTTCTCTGAAAGACTGCCAGAACTCACATTGCTAGTCACTTCTGTATGTCGTATCCAAAGTACGCTTCAAGGTGACATACACTGGCATTTCATCCAAACTACCTGAAGGAAGCTATAAAAGAGTTACACAGTGTTATGAAAACCCATGACACTTTGTGCTGCTGTAAAATGAACCAATTCAGAAACACTTAAAGCTCATAAAGCAAATGGTTCAAATGAAGTGATATGTCAACAACAATGCAGTTAGTAGTCATTTTGCATGGCTAAGTACACTCAGGAAAAGAGATACAGTTCATTAACATATCACAATGGCAACCTGCCATTTATCGACAATAAGAATATTGGAATATTACCTAAAGTTAAAAAAAAAAATACTACTGCTACTTCTACTACTGCTTATTATTATTATTATTATTATTATGAAATGGAATGGGAATCATCATACTGTATGTACATACATGTTTGCTTATATAATTTGACATTTGACTCAAATCCTATAAACACACAGTGTGTTGTTATTGAGATTTACAGTAGTCCTTGTGACAACTTTCCCATGTGGCAAGTGACCACAGGCTCTGCTCCTTAAACCAAAAGCTGAAATTATATGTCTCTAGAGGTCTAAACATATTACATAAAACCCACAGCTTTACACAAGACATGTACTGTAATCGTGCAGAGACGGGTACACATTAAATAAACATGATTCACGGTTTACTACCATTGTGCTTGGTGACAGAGATAAGTACTGCTACAATTTCACTCAGGTTTTCCAACACAGGAAACTAACAAGGCATGAGTTAATAATGCATAGCATTGCATTTGCCACGGTAAACATTTTGGCTTTGCACACATAGTGTTGTGGTCTGATCCCAAAACTGGATCCCAACATGGACATCTGCAGTGGAAAGTGTAGAAACAATCTAAGAGCATTTGTGAGGGCGAAAACCACTAACTTCATTAGAGACCCATCCCTCAGGAAATAAACAGATGCTTAATGGGAATTAAGATGTACTTATGTTAGCGTTTGGTTCAGTGAAGCATGACTGACATGCTTGGTTGTACAGCCTTTGTTCTAAATCAATTTAAGGTGGCTTTCAGCTGGGGGGTGACCAAATTAGCTGCCGAGACACATTAGCAGAATAGTGTTCTTGCAAATCTCTTTTCAGAACAGGCCATGTTTAAGGTGTCGTCAAAATGTGCGAAAGAAGAATCAAGTTAGAAAACACAGCATCAATTATTAATCTAGATTTTTACATTTTCTTACATACTGAATATTGCAAAATTCACCACTATGCTGCTAAGTTGGAAAATTATGTTCTGTTAACATTACTGGGATGAATCTGACAGAACCTTGGCAGAACATTAGCTAAAGTTCTGAGAATGTTCCCATGATTGTGCACAAGGTGTGATCTATCATCATGTCCAGAGTAGGACTGGTATGGTAAGTTACATGCCAAAGTTTAATACTAAAGGTGCGTTCACGCCACATCGGAATTCCCGTAATTACAAGATTCCAACTTGTAAAAAGCGTTCACGTCCTCGTAGAACTCGTAATTACAACTTGTGAACTGCGAGTCTTTTGAGAGCTACGACTTGTACCACATGACCGCTGTACCACCTGTCCAACGTAGGCTCTATTTAGGCGCTGACAGTGTTGCCATAGAAAAGCATAATTCCGAGTCTGAGGACGTGAACAGCTCCGAGTAGAACGTCACATGTTGTCATCTTGAAATTACAATATGGCGTGAACACAGCATAAGTGTAAGGAGAGTCACGGGATGAGAAATGACAGTGGGTGTGGCATCCGGCCTAGGAGAGGCCTTTCACCAAAAATCAAAATTCTGTCATTAATTACTCACCCTCATGTCATTCCAAACCCACAAGACCTTCGTTCATCTTCAGAACACAATTAAGATATTTTTAAGTATTTAAGTATTCTTTGCACACAAAAAGCTCTCACATTTCATCAAAAAGGTCTTAATTTGTGCTCTGAAGATGAACAAAGGTCTTATGGGTTTGGAACAACATGAGGGTGAGTAATTAATGACAGAATTTTTATTTTTGGGTGAACTATCCCTTTAAGGCAGTGCCTATTTACATTAAGTGCAAATAGTGATAGACAATGTTGGGGAAAGTTACTTTTAAAAGTAATGCATTACAATATTGAGTTACTCTCTAAAAAAGTAACTAATTACGTTACTTAGTTACTTTTTATAGAAAGTAATGCGTTACTTTACTTTTGCATTACTTTTTAAATCTGGGCAGGGCTTGCTTGTTTGTTTTAAATATAAAAAGTTCTATTTTTTGGCAAATGTAAAAGCCTTTTCATATCAAACGCCTCAGGCTTTGAGAAAACTAAATTCACGTCTGTACAGTAGAAGAAAAAATATCAACTCTTCAGCAATAAAAAAAAGGTAAACAAATGTTAGATTATCTTGAGTAATTTTTACTAATTAGTATGGTTGAACTGGATCATCGAAGGTCGGCAGCAAAGACACTGGTTAATAAAATAGTATTAAATGCATAGAGGATATTTGTATTATTTAACATATTTAATTATTGCAGGTTTGCGTCATATTCTGAGTTGAATTTCACTGTTTTTATTCATTTTGAGGAATACTGAATCTGTTTTTTTGTGAGTGAGATGAATTAATGCATGTTCACATTTATTCTAGAACTAACATCTTACTCCCAGTTTCTCTCAACATGGGGAAAGGAGAGCTTTTAATCAATAAATGGGGGGAAAAGTAATTGGCGTTACTCATTTGAAAAAAGTAACTCAGATATTTTCTTGTCAATTAAAAAGTAATGCGTTACTTTACTAGTTACTTAGAAAAAGTAATAATATTACATAACTTGCGTTACTTGTAATGCATTACCCCCAACACTGGTGATAGATATAATTGATATATGAGCTTACACTAGTGCAAATAGCAATGGATCCTATTTACACTAAGAGAAAACAGCAGTATTTTCTTAACAATATTCTATTTACACTAGTGCAAATAGTGATAGATTCTATTACACTATGTAACAAATAGCAGTGTTTTCTTTGGATGCTATTTATACCAGTGGTTCTCAATCCTGGTCCTGGGGTCCCCCTGCTCTGCACAGCTGATGATCTCAATCAGGTGTGTTAAATAAGGGAGACATGCAAAATCTGCAGAGCAGGGGGCCTCCAGGACTGGAACTGATAATATATGAAACATCCCATTGATTCTCCGTCCAAGTCTGGGTTTTTACGAATATCCACAGGCAAACATCTTACAAACATGCATGTAATTAGATGACTAAGCTCTGTCTTTGCCTGTATTCACCACCACTGTGGTGGGATGAGAGTCGACAGACACGGTGGGTGTATAGGGAAAATAGGAAAGTGTTAATGGAGATAAAAGTGTCCATGATGTGACTGCTTCCCTGGGACTGCTGGGTTTGAGGGGCAGGGTGGCTTGCCATTCCAGCGCAATATAGGGATGTATACTTCCTACACAGGGCTACGGCTTGATGGCACCTCTTCCTGCTCCTCTTCTGGACCTGTGAGTACACTGGCGTGCAGTGGTGAAGAGGTTTTACTTTGTTACTGTAAGTACATTTTTTTAAGTATCTGTACTTTACTGGGGTAGTTTTATTTTGAGTAACTTTTACTTCTACTTTACTACATTCCAAAGCATAAGATCATACTGTTTACTTCACTACATTTCATAAAACTTATCATTACTCCTTATAATGTATCACATGCTCTGAGACGCAGAAGCGGTGTCTGATTCATGAACAAACTGATTCTTTCAATGAACCTGTTAAATTGGTTCGCAAATCGCACCAAATGATTCATTTACGAATTGGAATGATCCAATTGCAGCTGTTCAAATGAATCGTTTAGAGCAAGTCTCCAGTGAACTGAATTCACAAGTAAGAACTGGGAGATCTTGTAAGCGCACATGACAGATGCCCACGAAAAGTAAGTTAATAATGTCGAATTTTAGGATTAATTATTGTAACTGAAAATCATATTTAGGTCAAAACTATCAGTTGTTTGTGAAATAAATCTGCTGTAAAGGATGATCTATTTAAGCCCACTGAAATGCTTGAATACAGACACATCAACATCAGGGTCTCTATGTTTAGGTCAAAAAACGAAACATTAAAATAACACAGATTAAATAAAATAACTCATGCACATTCATATTCTACACTGCTGTAACGTTAGCAGTTTTATTAAAATGCAACGCATTTAGCCCAATGTGACGTCTGTTTTTATATTGTTTATCAACAGTATAAATTTTTATATTGTTTGGATCAACTACACTCTTAAAAATAAAAATGCTTTAAAAGGTTCTTCACAGCGATGCCATAAAAGAACCATTTTTGGTTCCACAAAGAATCATTCAGCCAAAGGTTCCTTAAAGAACCATCTCTTTCTTACCTTTTTATAATCTGAAGAACCTTCTTTCGCCACAAAGAACCTTTTGTGAAACAGAAAGGTTCCTCAGATGTTAAAGGTTCTTTACGGAACCATTTAGACAAACAAGGTTCTTCTATGGCATCGTGAAGCACCTTTATTTTTAGGAGTGTAGCCGAGTAGACATATATGAATGTTTATTCATAACCATACTGAAAATAAGTAAATATTGTTAGCTGATGCTAACTGTCAAGCTAACAAGCATGCTGGTGCTAAATTGAGGTAATTTTTAGATATAAAGTCCAAATATTTTTATTCAACCACCTAGATAGATTACATGTTTGACCAGTGGTGTTTTTACACCACAAACAAAATCATTCTGGAAAATATAATCATTTTCTTTAAACTGTTCTTCCTAATTTCAGGCCTTATTCTCATGTCATATATACCTGTGGCATTCTGCAAAACAAGCTTTAAAACACTTTTTTCTTACTGGTGAAAATAAGATGGTCAAATCTGTTTTCCCTCAGGTACATCGCAGTGTAAGCTTCACAGCGAACATTACTACATCACTCTCGACGTCAACGTAGTCCATATCAACAACAAAAATACATCTTGACTCCATATAGTGGTTATTTTGGATTCTAAAAAATATGTGCTATTTGTGTGCTATAGGAGCAATAGGAACAGTGATGCTTGCCTTAGTAAACACCAATAATGAGAGTGCTGCGGGCTAGAGTAAAATTTAATGAGATGATAAAGAACTCCCACATTAATTAATTTCAAGGAGATGGGTATGGATAAATAAGTCATTTCTAATCTAATTTCTGCTTCATCATTCGGTTCTTACTTCTCAACAAGACAGAACTTGTCGTTTAGCTCAGCATTAGTGGAGATAACGGCATACTGCACATTGGGGGTGGAAACTAATTGCAAACAGTCTTATCTCTGCCTCATTGACCAGGAAAAAAAAGGTCTGGCGGTTTCATTTGAGCAACATGCCATCTGTATCTCAACATTCATAATCATCCATTATGATTTGTTTACCTAATGTGCATAGAGATCTCACTGAGTGGAACCAGGTATGCAGCAGGCTCACATTTAGTGTGTTTGTGTATGTGTGTGTGTGTTTGTAACCCACCCTGTGCAGTGACCACAGCTGGCTCCCACTCTCCTCTTCCACTCCACTTCCTCCGCCTCATCCATACAATATGGCCCACCTCAAATACCCTCCCCACACACACACACACTCTGACTACAGCTGCCCTGCAGAGAAAAGGCCACAAGGCACAATGAGTGACAGCTTGACCTGCCGTCTCCTCTGCATGCTTCCCTTGAAGCACCTTTACAGCCTGACCCATGAAATTTCATTTGAATGCTGCTCTCCCCCTCACTGCTCACCATTAATAACAATCCATCCAAATGGAGGAATGCTGGGTAACTGAGCAAGAGTGTTTGCATATGCCAGTTCTACAAATACCAATGTGAGAGTCCTCAATGTATCCAGTATTGATGTATACATTATACCTGTGTTTCCTGAACTGCTGTAGTGACATAAAAAAAAAATTCTACACTACCAGTCAAAGGCTTTTGAACAGTAAGATTTTTAATGTTTTTTCTCTCTTCTGCTCACCAAGCCTGCTTTTTATTTAATCCGAAATACAGCAAAAGCAGTAATATTGTGAAATATTTGTAATATTTAAAATAACTGCTTTCTATTTGAATATATATTTAAAATGTAATTTATTTGTGTGATCAGAGATACATTTTTAGCATCATTACTCCAGTCTTCAGTGTCACATCCTTCAGAAATCATTCAAATATGTACTGTTTTCAGCATAATAATAGTAATTAAAGTTTTTTGAGCAGCAAATCGGAATATTAGAATGATTTCTGAATGGTCATGTGTCTGGAGTAATGATGCTAAAAAATCAGCTTTGAAATCACAAGAATAACATTTTAAATCTTACATTTTACAATATATTTAAATAGTAAACAGCTATTTTAAATGGTAAAAATATTTCAAAATATTATATAAAAAAACATTAAAAATCTTACTGTTTAAAACTTTTGACTGGTAGTGTCAAGAAAGAAAGAAAGAAAGAAAGCTACCACATTATCTTTGATGTCACAGACAGCGTGACCACAATGTCTGGATGGCAGACTAATGACTCTTTATGAGTCTTTATGTATCGTTAATGAAACCCATACTCATCAGATTGAATCAGTCTAACAAATCCTCCACTGAATGAATCATTGAATTTGGCGGACTGGTTACTGAATTAACATCTGACTCATTAGAACATTAACTGAAAGTATAGTCATTTCAGTTATGTCTGCCTCAGAATTAAACAAGATGTGTTTTGACTGGTTGTTTATATAAGAATGTGTAATGGAATCAATGTAATTTGAAGAAAAAAATGTACTAAAATATTCAAATGTTTCCAAAAGAACCAATTAAGGAGGAAAATTAGTTAAAAATTATGTCTCAGATCATTTTTTCTTGGAAGCATTTGATGAAAAATATTTGTGTTTATAGTCATGTCTTTTGTAAACGTTTTTTTATTATGGAGATAAACCCAACTGAAACTGAAACTGGTGAGACAAGTAAGATTACTAGGCATATCTTACCCATCTCTGGAAAATGTAAGAAATATATAATTTTAGTAAAAATCTTTATTTAATTCCATAGCATATGAGACACAACAGATATTAAATAGATCACATTTGTCATTTGTCTTTTCTACAGGTCTCAGCATTTAACACTTTGTGGGTGTAAATGTGCAAATGATGATGTTCAGGCTCTCTCATTCACACCACCAAAAAGGTTACATTCCTTTCCACTTCATTACACTCACACTCACAGAACCTGTGTGGGCATCTTTAAATCTGGCACCCCTTACCTAAAATGTATAAATACTCCTTTGAAAGCAAGAGTGCTAAAAGGTGAATAGAGCACAAGCTTTTACTCATTTCCAGAAAAACTGCCTTTGATTTAACGCCTGTGATTCATGAAATGATTTGTGAAGTGGAAGGTAACAACAATGAACACACACAAAAACAAACTTTTCAGAAAACTGTTGCTTATATAAAGGTGTGTTTCCATATAATCATATTGAATATGGAATTTGTGGAGGAAAGCATAGAATTTCAGAAAGATACAGAAGCTCTCACTAAAAAAAGATTCTACATTACTGCATGTTCCATATAGATACTATATATATCTAGTATTGGCACCCTTGGTAAATATGAGCAAAGGTGACTGTGAAAATAAATCTGCATCGTTTATGCTTTTTATCCTTTTTTTAAAAAAAATTCACAAAATTCTAACCTTTCATTGATGTTAAGCAATTGAAGGTGAGGAGCAACACTCATTATAGAATCTTTTTTTTTTTTTTTCTAGTTCACATGGCCACAACTACTGGCGCCCAATTATTACAGCGTTCATTTCCCAGGAAAACAGCTCTTAGTTTTCTTCTATAATGCCTGATGAGTTTGGAGAACAACTTACAATAGATAAGAGACCATTCCTTCATACAGAATATCTTCAGATCCTTCAGATTCCCAGCTTTAAGTTGGTGCTTTTCTTCAGTTCACCCCACTCATTTTCTATGGAGTTCAGGTCAGGGAATTGGGACGGCCATGGCAGAAGCTTCATTTTGTCCTCAGTGACACATTTTGTGTTGTTTTTGATGTTTGTTTTACATCATTGTCCTGATGGAAGATCCAACAACGGCCCATTATTAAATTTCTAACAGAGGCAGTCAGGTTTAAATTTTGTGTCTCTTGGTATTTGATAGAATCCTTGATGCCATGTATTTGAACAAGACGTCCAGGACCTCCGGCAGAAAAATAGGCCCACAACATTAATGATCCAGCTGTATATTTAACCGTGGACATGGAGTACTTTTTATCCTTGTTTGCACCAAACCCAACTGGTGGGTTTTGCTAACGAAAAAGCTCTTTTTTAGTTTCATCTAACCATGGAAGCCAGTCCCGTTTGAAGACTGAGTCGTGTCTGACAACTGAATATGCTGGAGTTTGTTTTTTGGATGAGCGAGGAGGATTTTTCTTGAAAGCCTCCCAAACAGCGTAGGAACTGTTTGATATTTTTTTTAGGCTTTCTGACTCCAAGACTCATCTAATCTCTCCAATTCTCCAAGTGTGAACCTCAGAGAGACTTTGGACACTCAAACTTTCCTCCTCACTGTGCTTTAGGACGATAAAGACACACGTCCTCTTCCAGGCAGATTTGTAACATCTTTAGTTGATTGGAACTTCTCAATTATTGTCTCGATGGTGGAAATGGGGATTTTCAATGCTTTAGCGTTTCTACTTTTGTAAAGTTCAACAATCTTGTTCTGCACATCAGAAATATATTCTTTGGTGTTACTCATTGTGATGGATGATTAAGAGAATTTGACCTTCGTGTTCCTCATACTTATAATCCTGTGGAACAGGAAGTCATGGCTATAGAATTTCACGCTCCTTGTCACCCTGGTGTGCTAAAAATAATGTAAATATGAATGGGAATTAATTGTGGCCAACATGCATTGGAGAAAAACATTTATTTCATAATGTGAGTTTCCTCCCACTTTAAATTGTTTAGCTTGAATAAAAGGTTAGAATTTTGTGACTTTTTTTTAAAAAAAGATGAAAATAATAAACAAAGCAGATTTATTTTCACAGCCGCGTTTGTTCATATTTACTAAGGGTGCCAATATTAGTGGAGGGCATTGTACATTTTAGGTACAAATATGTACATTTAAGGTACTAAAAGGCACCTTTTAGTGGTATATAAGATAAAAAGGTCTACCTTTTGAAAGACTACTGTTTTTTTTTGTTCCTGAGAGTGTACATAAGTGTTGCTCAATTCGTCAGCTATATTTTGCAGTGACAGATGTTTAGCTGGCACAAACACTATGTAATTATATCAACTGTAATGGAGTAATTAAAGTGTTTTGTGAAATTAGACCGTACTGTATACATGGGAAACTGACATTAGTCACACGTTCTACTCCGGTGAATATTTTTTTCTAAAACTCTATTTTTGTATAGGCACAATTGAAAAGTTCTGGCTATAAAAGCCATTAAACATTTATAGTTAAAGGGATAGTTTATCGAAAAAATGAAAAACCAGTATGATTTTCATTCTTCTTTCTTATTTCTTATAAAAAAGAGACAGTATTTTGAGAATTACCTGTTTGTTTGTCAGTACAGTGAAAGCATTTGGTTACCAGCATTAATTCTTCAAAATATTTTCTTTTATACAGCAGGTCTTTCTGGTCCTTGAATCTGATTGGCTGATAAGAGTGCAATATTAGAGTGATATCAGAACTCCAGCAGCCGCTTCACAGTCTGCAATCATATCACTCCACTTGCGGTACTTCTTTACCAGCGAGTGTCATGGCGGAAGCCCAAATATTGCTGATTTTGTGTCACAGAATGTAGTTTTAAGAGATTTTCAGGTGAGAATATACTTGTTTATAGTTCAACTATGCAGTGTTGATAAAGATAACATCTATTTGAAAATTTGCATTGACATTGTCCGACATGTGAGCTTCAGATCATCAGTGCCCGTTCTGCGCTTATGAACCTGCCCGAGAGCGGGTTTTTTCTAAAATTTACCACTGGCACTGATGTCTCTGTAGTGGTTACACGTTAAATATAAATTGTTATGGGTCTCATTAATCTTTGGTCTCATTAATCTATTTTTTGTTCCAGAGAAGATAGTTTTAGCAAAATCTCATGTTTATGTAAATTCAATGCTGTTTCAGAGTGCTGCCTTTGTACTTTTGACTAAATTGCCTACTAAATTTTATCATGGCTGTTGTTGTTGTTTATTAAATATTAATAATCAATAAATAATATTTTGTAATATATAGTAATAATAGTGTGTAGTATTGAGAAATGGTGCGTTCGTGATGGTGATTTTAGTTACATTGTTCTGCCATCAGATGGTGACAAGAGACTGTTTTTATGAATCAGCAGTAAAGACTTTTACTTTGAAAAGCAAACACTATAAACGCAAGTTATTTTTAGTTTCAACAACAGCTTGACGCAGTGAACAAATGCACTGAGCAGCAAAATCACCCTTAACAGATGAAAGGATATTAACATTTCGACAAAGATAACGCTTTCCTCAGCAGACATTCAAACTAACGTTTATTGTGAATATGAGACCGATCTGAAGAATGAATGCTGTATCAGATGCAGGTAATCACATTTGCCCAGTCCATCTCTCTCTCTCATAATGCTCTACATAATACAGTGAGTTTTTAATACAGTAATAGTATAACCTTTCAATGAAGCAACTCAATGTTCCTTCGATTCTAGTTCTAAAGTGACGTTTTCAAATTAGAAATGAGGCTTGGGCTCAGCTGTTAAAGGAGAAGTCCACTTCCAAAACACAAGATTCGCATATAATGTACTCACCCCCTTGTTATCCAAAATGTTTGTGTCTTTCTTTCTTCAGTCGTGAAGAAATTATGTTTTTTGAGGAAAACATTTCAGCATTTTTCTCCATATAATGGACTGATATGGTTCCCCGATTTTGAACTTCCAAAATGCACTTTAAATGCGACTTCAAACGATCCCAAATGCGGTTGTAAATGATCCCAGACGAGAAAGAAGGGTCTTATCTAGCGAAACGATCGGTTATTTTCATTAAAATAATACAATTTATATACTTTTTAATGTCAAACGCTCATCTTGACTTACTCTGGACTGTTTTTTCCCGGTTCATGACAGTTAGCATATGTCGAAAAACTCCCATCTCATGTTCTCCCACAACTTCAAAATCGTCCTATATCGCTGTTTTTCCTATTTTTGTTAAGGGTGTTTGATCTTCTTTGCATGTTCACTTTGCAAAGACTGAGTCGGTACTTCTGCAGCGATGTATGATTTTGAAATGAGTTTTGAAGTTGAGGGAGAAAATACGATTGGAGTTTTTTGACATATCCTAACTGTCTTGAAACAGAATACAGAGTTCAGGCAGAGCAAGACAAGACGAACGTTTGAGACTAAAAAGTATTTACATTTTATGTTTTATGAAAATAACTGATCGTTTCGTTAGATAAGACCCTTCTTCCTCGGCTGGACTCATTTATAACTGCATTTGTGATCGTTTGAAGCCGCATTTAAACTGCATTTTGGAAGCTCAAAATCGGGGCACCATAGCAGTCCATTATATGGAGAAAAATCCTGAAATGTTTTTCTCAAAAAACATAATTTCACATAAAACATCTTGCATGACAAGGGGTTGAGTACATTATATGTGAATCTTTGGTTTGGAAGTGGACTTCTCCTTTGAACTGTCACCTGTTGAATCCGTGGTGGAAGGAAGTAGTTCTGCACAAAAGAGGGCTTTTGAAGACACTCCGTTGATATTTTATGTATTTACACACTTATGCCGAACTGTTGTATAAATGCAGTATCACACTCATAGACGTGAGGTATGGCTGTATATCGGCACACTGTAATTACCTATAGCCGAATCACAGCCGTGCCGATATACAGCCATATCTCACATCTACTCGTGTGATATAACTTATTTGTATTCTGCAGAAGAGAGAAAGTCATACAGGTATGAAAGTACATGAGAAAAAGAAATTTTAATTTTGCTGTAAGATTTCCCTATAACTTACCAGATGTTATTTTTTTACTTCGTATTTGGGGTAAGTTGTCAAAATGGGAACAGCCTAAGTTAATTATTAGTTTTAGCTAAATTAGCGATGAACAGCCAATTGTTAAATTGTATTATTTAAAAAAAAAAAATCTAAAACTTATTTTTAACAGTTATAAAAATGATGATGTCAAATCCTTTAATAACTGATTCAATGTGTTTTATGTTGAATTTTATGGCAAACAAACCACAAACAGGTTTCCAAATTAGCGAATATTTAAGTGTAACAAACACAAATTTCATTAAAACCATTATCGTCATATGGCACTACATAAACATTCACATAATAGCCACAAAAATTTGTTTGTAAACATATCTGCTCCAGTTACACTGACAATTACCTTGGAAATTGAGCTGAGGTGAACATTTTCTTCAGGTTATGTCACCAAGCAGATTTACTACAACCTAATCGTATTGCGTAAAGGTGAAGCACAAAGGCCTCCAGCATCACAGCGTGAATGAATGTGCCCCCAGGCTTATGTTTCAGGGAGAAAACCATTGGCACTTGAAGCTGTGGGAACACAGAACTGGTTGAACAGTGTGTGCTCAAGCGTATGTTGGCACACAGGTGTTTGTACACAACGCATCACACGTCTCTACCCTCATGCACCACGAGACGAATCAACAATATGTCCCCATTTCAGTATTTCGCAATTTGCCTCAACAAATACAAAGGTATCTAGCTAAACGAGGCCTGTGTGCCAGTTCCTCTGTGATATGAGGGCTTGATGGTTTTTAACTGCACTCCTCCCTGCCCGCAGCTTAACAGCACTTGACTTTATGGTGTCACAGACATTAGTGAGAAATTAACAGCCTGTACAGTCTTAGCCATATATGCTACAGATACCTGTACTGATAGTTTCATAGGTTGTGATGGATGGATACGTGTAATTCGAAAAGAAGACCTGGCGTCTTTCGCCTGTTTCTGTGTTCTGGGACGCCAAACATGTAAGCATGTGAGAGGAGGTTATCTGGGTGTATTATGTAAATGCCTTGCTTTTACAATGGCTGGCGCGCTGTGAAAACCTGTGTAAAATTTGTAGCTCACCTCCCAATTGTGCTCTGCCTGCTTTTGCTCTGGAACAGAAGGATTGCGTAATGCTTTACGCTACCAGCAAGTACACCAACACTCACAATTATTTTTCCACACAAGTTACAAGTTTAACTTGTAGTCTGAGTTTTGCAATTATACAAGCAGAGAAACATCTGCAACATTGCCCTATTAAACATCAGGAACAAAAAATAATTAAATAAATCAATTTGAATTTAACATGTGCCAGTTGCAGATGTAGTTGTTTTATAACATCTAATAATCTTAGTTTGAATCCACCTTAGGCTCATGAAAACAGATCTGACATTTTTTACTGAACACAGACAAATAATGAGCATTATTTTCACTCTAAATCACTGACATGCTGGAAAAGTTGTGATTTATTGCAGAATGTTGCTTGGGTGTGTCATACACTTTTATGTTGTGTGAATACTTTGGTAAATCTCACAAAACAATAACAAAAAATCAAGTTCACATCAAAAAGTAAGACCATTATTATTATTATTTTTATTATTATTAAGCACATTTCTCTCAGCATTGGCGTAAAAACAATTACTGTAAAAATATTTATTGTTCTTCTTATTATTTATTTAAATCAACATATTAAAAAACTCCATCAAACCAGCATTATACTGTATATTGTATTATAGTAGTTTTGCTCATTCATTTCTTCTGGTTTTGTGAGATGATTATGTGTTTCAAAAATCAATAAATGCGGCATTCTTCAGTATTTTAGTTTATAAGACAACATTGTTTTATGATAGATTCTCATATTAGACAAATTTTACATTTGTACAATTCTAAATACATGGATTCTCTATTATAAAACAAAAATAGTATAATAAAAAAAAATATTCAGTATCAATAAGCTCTTCAGATGGCCACCACTTGCTCACATATACACGTTTAAAAAAAAAAAGTCATTCAAATTAGTTTTTCCACATACATAACTATACCTTTCATGGGCTCAAGCAATACCATAATGCAACTTATGCGCTTCTTTTGTGTTAAATTGCTTTTTTCTCAAGGTAGTCTATAATACTTTTCCTCAGAAGTGCATAGTTTAATTTCAATTCTGCTCATGGATTCCACAAGCAGACTTTTGAGCCAATCACCTGAGTCATAAACACCATGTGACAAACCACTCTGGAGCTCCATGAAAATGTCACAACAATGCAGGTTGGCAGCAGTAAGGGGAATTTTATTTCCTGTTTATTTCAAGCTTTTGCACTGCCAAAACATCTGTTAAAATATCGTTTAAAAACACTGACATCAGTCTGAACAGTTTTAGATTATTTTTAAAATTCTGTTTGGTGATGCACAGAAATAAAACACTTTAGCTTTAAATAGCTAATCGTAATGCATAAACCGTACTGTCGTGTAAAATCGATCTGCAAAGCACAGCCTTCATTATGTTGGAACATGTCCATCATGTTTGGTCCAAATTATGTCTCGTGCAGAAAAATCCAACCACCCAGATTTCAATCCTGCATGTTTTTTTGTTTTTGTTTTTTTTTTCTCAAAATAACAGTGCTATAACCACAAATACATGCATGAAGTTAACACTGATTCTTGGAAGCTTATTTCCACCATGGAACAAAACTATAAAAAAAATATGATTGTGACTTTTTATTTCACAATTCTTAATTTTTTCTCACAATTGCAAGTTTGCATCTCACGATTCTATTTCTTCAGAATTCTGAGGTCACATTAAGAAATTCAGACTTTCTTTTCTTAGAATTCTGCATTTACATCTTTCCCCCGAAATTCTGAATTTACATCAGACTTTTTTTCTCAGAATTCTTTTTTTTTTCTCAAAAAAGTTTTCATCAAGAAATTCTAACTTTTTTTACTTATAATTCTAAATTTACATCTTGAAATTCTGACATTTCTCAGATTTCTGAGTTCACATCAAGAAATTCTGTTTTCTCCACAGTTCTG
>JAHKKF010519801.1:0-18296 GCA_019740295.1 Labeo calbasu | reverse complement strand
TTAACAACTGAAGACAGAAAGACATGAACATCTTGGATGACAAGGGGGTGAAACCACATGGGTTTTATGCTTCCCGCATATATAAATCACCCAAATAGCACTGCAAAAGTAATGATTCACAACATGATATTCTAAGACTTTGCCTATTTCCTGGTAAGTAAAGGTTAATTTTGAAAGAGATAGTTCACCCAAAAATGAAAATTCTGTTATTAATTACTCACCCTCATGTCTTTCCAAACCGTTAAGACCTTAATAATGATTTTAATTACGGAAGAGAAGAAACTGTTCATAACATTACAGTTGAACCACTGATGTCAAATGGACCATTTTATTTAATGACGCCCTTATGACCTTTTTGAGCCTTGAATGTGTCAGTAGCATTGCTGCAGGGTCTGAATGCTTTTCAATTTCATCAGAAATATCTTAATTTGTGTTTTGAAGATGAACAAAGGTCTTATGGGTTTGGAACAACACGAGGGTGAGTAATTAATGACAAAATTTTTGGGTGAACTATCCCTTTGACTAAAGTTAAAAATGAAACAGTCTCTACAGATTGAAGGGATTTAACGTGCATTCTAGTTTAACTGTTAACCAAAACTATTTAAAAAAAAAAAAAAAAGTACTAAAATTACAGAACTATAAAGCAAAATAAAAGAAACAGCACATAAAATTAAACTAAAATGAAAATTGAAAATATAAAAATAAAGCTAACTCAAAATATTAATTATATTATAATAATATATAAATAATAACAAAATAGCAGTGGTACAGTGAGCCAAGAATTACTGCAGAACACCACACATTTTGTCGGCAATTTTGATTACGAAATTAACACATTCCAACAAAGCAGTTTAGCCTGTTGATGAAGACAATGCTTTATTACATTTGTTATTTTAAAAATATCCACACGTCACAGAAACACAAATTCTAACCCACCTGACGTTTGAGTCCGGTGGACTGCGTCGGGGCGTTCTCCTCAAACTTCGCTAGCAGCTGTGTGGCCATTGACTTCACTTTGTTGTTGTTGTTCGCTGCTGCAGCAGAGTCAATTTTACGTTCTGCCAGAGCTGTTGCTATAGAGGGCCTGTCATCTCGATTAACCCTCTGCAGCTCTTCCTGTGATTTTGGAGAACAGGAATCAAAGGATTTAGACAAGTACACACACAAAGCAATATGTTGCACATCCACTGATCCACCAAGATATGGCCTTACATCCTCTGATTGTCCAGCCTGGCTGGTCTTTCTTCTTTTTCCCAATCCATCCAGCTCCTTTTCTTTTTTATCCTACACAGGATTTGAAAGGAAAAGTTGAGATCAGAAGAATCAATAATTTTGCAGTATCAAAAAGAAAGGTGACTACCTTGGGGTTTCGTTTGCGGGAGATGGCGATGCTTTGACCTAGTTTACTGAGGAATGAGATGGGTGATTTAGTGCTGGCAATCAACGCAGCCTTCTCCTCAGGGCTCAGATTGTGGTTTTCTGAAACACAAAAACATGAATAATAACTACTAGAGCCTATGAATGAATTGCATGCTAGATGAGTAGCATAATCACTGCTATAATAGCTTGAAATTCCTTTCTCTGGATGCATTGTTGTAGAGCTGCAACTCACCACCAGGTGGCACAGTGTCCTTGAACATCTCGTAGAACTGGCTGAGGTACATCACCATTGAGAGCTTGTCAGGCTCAACTACAACAGACATCTCCTTCCCAGTCATGATGGGAGAAATCCCAAACTCTTTTTCAGCCACGTCAAAAGCCAACTGGTTGTTCTTCTCCACATCTTTCTCATCCAGCGAGTCAAAGTCACTGCAGTTACAAGACATCGCAACATGAGAATCATCTCCACATACCATAATCATGTTATTTAGAAAGTTAGAAAACACTGATCCCACATAACACACATGCATCAATGATACTATAAAGAAAGCATAATCTAGAAAGCAGTAGAAGACATCTTCAAATCAAAAATGTCACAAGAACATCTGCTGAACAATTTTCAAGACCTGTTCACATTAACAGCGATTCCATTTGCAGTTTTGTTGGTTGCTAGGAGTTATTACTTGGTTGCTCCATCAAACTACATAGGTGGTGGATCACACAAGCTTCACTTTCTGGACTGCTGTTCACTGCATTGCATTCAACTTTAAAGATGAATTTTGCTGCATTACCAACAGCCTATGTTGCTTATATTGCGTCAACCTAGCAACCGTCATTGAATGTTGCTTTGCTGACACATCTCTTAAAAAAATAGATATTTTAACTATGATTGTGTCAATCCACACAGACTATTTTATATGCATTATCAGAAATATACTTCCTATAGTATGTACACTACCAGTCAAAAGTTTGTGAACAGTAGGATTTTTAATGCTTTTTGAAGAATTCTCTTCTACTTGCCAAGCCTGCATTTATTTGATCCAAAATACAGCAAAATCAGTAATATTGTGAAATATTTTTACTATTTAAAATAACTGCTTTCTATCTGAATATTTTCAAAATGTAATTTATATTTGTGATCAAAGCATCATTACTCCAGTCTTCAGTGATTCTTCAGAAATTCTAGAAATTAATACTTTTATTTAGCAAGGATGCTTTAAATTGATTAACAGTGATAAAGACATTTATCATGTTACAAAAGATTTTTATTTCAGATAAATGCTGCTGAAAAATTAATCCTGAAAAAAATTCTGTGCTATTCAGATTTTTTTGAGCAGCAAATCAGAATATTAGAATGATTTCTGAAGGATCATGTGACAGGAGTAATAATGCTAAAATTCAGCTTTGAAATCACAAGAATAAATCACATTTTTAAATATATTCAAATAGAAAACAGTTATTTTAAATAGCAAAAATATTTCACAATTTTACTGTTGTGATGTGCTTTGGATCAAACAGATGCAGGCTGAAGACATTTCTTTAAAAAAAAAAAAACATTTAAAAAAATCTTACTGTTCAAAAACTTTTGACTGGTAGTGCATATGAAAACTGAACTAATGCACTGCATAAGTGTCTGGATTGAGCTACTGAAAAAGGCAACTGTCGGCGCGTGGTATCCTCCTCAGAGACTTCCACTAATGCTGCTATACAAACACAAATGCAGACTAGTTTAGCTGACCATAACAAACAACTTATAAGCAAAAGCTTTTAAAGGTCACTCAGCAGCTGCTCTAATGGAGAGTTATGATAATGCTAATGTGCGTCTCAAAGCTAATGGGGCTTTCAGCTGGCTCTACGTAACAGTGTAAGAATAACTACAGCTAGAGTTCCTGGCCTTCTGCAAAAGAGAAACTTCCCCAGCCGTACTGTTTTTATTGTATGCTGTACTTAACAGATGAGTAAGCCAAGTAAATAAATACTACATGGTAAACAAAGCTATAAAAAGCTTATCAAAAGTAATGAGGTGAGGACAATTAACCTAACACAGGTGAAGAAACATTTGAGTAAATTTAGCAATGACATTATGGCTTAATGGTGCACTCTATTTTTGCTGACTCACATTCCACAGCTTAAAGAGACAGTTTACACAAAAATTAAAATACTGACATAATTTGCTCATTCACAAGTTTTTCCAAACTTGTATGAGTTATCTTCTGTTGAACATAGAAGATATTTTGAAGAATGAGAGAAACCAAACAGAGAACTATGATTTCCACGATGCAGAAAACACGAAATGTCACAAAATTGCCAAATTTTGTATAAATAAATCGAAAGTAGGTCAGTACACTTAAATCTTAACACGATATGAACTAGTGTCTGTGAATATTAGGCTGCAAAAATGCTATTTAAAAATTAAATTACCCATGTTCTACTTGTCTCTTTGCCAATGAATGGGTAGACGAGTGATTTTAAAACACTCACAGTGTTTTAGCCTCTGTCACCTCAATTTATGAGTACATGAACACACAAACAATCTCTAGAACTCACTTCATTAATATTTCACCTTTTTAACAAAAAACAACAACATCATCATTGTATCACATACAATCAGAAACTAATGGTTTTCACAGCAACCCATCAAACTAAAAGTTTGGTTTAACTTGAAGAAACTGTGACAGAAATATATTACTCAATGTAAGTACTACTACTAATAATAAAATCATTAAAACATTATTTTTAGAGAATATTTACCAGAAAAAAAAAAAAAAAAAAGAAGTTTACCAGAACTTATTTTCCAGAAAAATATAAATACACAACACATTTCTGGAAAAAAAAAATGTAATATTAAATATTTTTTTGTAAATTAATTAGAGAACATTAAATGGAAAACACAGAATTTGGAAAAAAAAAAAATAATAAAATAAAACAATTTGAGAAGAAGAAGAAGAAAAAAAAAAAAGGAAATGCATTTCATAAGACTTTCAACTTTGATTAAATTGCTGTTAAATTGCAAGATTTCAATTATTCAGACAAGCTTTTTGATTATATAATTTGATTAGATAATATTTTTTTTTAATTTACCCATTAGAATAGTCTAGAAAATTAAAAGAGAAAACAACAGAATTCAGAAAAAAATAAAATGAAAAAAAAAATTGAATAAAATAACAAAACAGATTTTGAGAAAAATAAAACAGATATAAAAGGGCCCTACAAACAATTGTTGGTCCCCAATGGCCTCCATAGTATGGAACAAAATACTATGGAAATGAATGAGAACCAGAAACTGTTTGATTACCCACATTTCACAAAGTATCTTCTTTTGTGTTCAGCAGAATAAAGTAAGCTATGAAGTTTTGGAATGACATGAGGGTTAGTTAAAAATGACAATTTTTATTTGCAGGTGAACTATGCTTTCAATAACAAGCTGTTAAATCTTGGGCTCATCAGATCTTTTGTTTTGTGTCTAGTCTCCCATTACAAAATAAACGTTAGAAATGTCACTTCCAATTGATTTAATATGTCCTTGCTGAATAAAAGTACACATTTCTTAAAAAAATAAATAAATAAAAAAATAATACTTTTGAAGAGTAGTGTATCTTATTTGAGTCTATGCCATTTTAAAACCTTTTTAATGATGGAAAAAAAACGACAGTACAGAGTGCATCTTTTATGATTACAGTCCAAAGCTCATAATAATACACCAAAAGCTCAAAACTTTCTAAAATGTCAAACATTTTTCCTTTTAACTTTCCTTGATCTCCTGTCTTCTCACACTGTGGGGGCATATGACTTACACGTCCTTTCCAATTCAAGTTTTGTTATTCTTTGCATGTACTGAATCTCTGATTCTCTGCGGCAGCACTTGTGCTCTAGTCCTGGATCTCTAAATATAGCAGCGTAATAACACAGGGCTTTTGTTGGGATCAGCATGTGGAATACTGCACTTACATGAGGTCTGGTCTGTATCGGTGGATGAGCGCGCACAGGGCTAGGCCGCTCTTCCAGGACATGGTGAGATCAGACACGCTGACACCTCTGTATCCCTCCGTCTGCCTTTGACACCAGTTCAGCAGCTTACTGGAGCGCACAATGGACTCTGATGAGGAAAAAAGCAAAGTCAAGTGGTGCCTAAGCAAGAATGTGCATATTCAGTAACCGAATGCGCCAACATCCAATCGGATCGGAGTTAGTCACATGACCAGAGCAGCGTCTGAAGAACTTTCACGGTGCATTTCATTCCTTTTTGAGAGGTTACAGAACATTCAAGACATCGACTGAACTGCTAATAGTTCTCAGCTTGTAAAAATCCACAAATATTTGTTAGTGCATAGTTGCATTTAATTCTAAAGCACTCAAAGACAACTTTCCATTCCATGTCAGACTCTTTTCATAACTGCACAAAGCTTGTAGAAGTCTTTAGAACGTCATGCATTCGGATTAGAGTCGCCCACAAAATTACCTTGCAATTGCTTCTCAAGCAGAATTTCTAGGATGGAAATACATCAAGTTAAACACATTTACATATGAGACTATACAATGTATAAAAAGGGCACAAGGCTAAGTAAATATATGAAAAATTAATGTGCGCAATAATAATATGATACTAAATCTACCCACCATTTCTTGTGAGTTTAGGAGTTGAAGAGTTGACCACATTCTCCATGTCGACACGCAGATCTCTGGTTTCTCCGGTGTCTAACAAATGCCGTACCTGCAGACAATTATATTGTAAAGTTATTAGAGCTCACATTTGTTTCGTAGTAGTGTCACTATTATTCAAGATAACTAGAAAGCAGGCAGAAGGCAGATACAATGTCAATATGTGCATAAAGTGGCAGCACATTAGCTGTACACAAAATTTATTACCTTATTAACAGAATATTTACTCAAAAAAAAAAGAATAAATCAGATTTTTGGGGGGTTGCACCAAAATTAAAACAATTTTTCTTTAGTTATTAAAATGTTTTTTTTTAAAGGTTACTTACTTTTTTAAAAATACTGAAGCTATATATCAAATTTAAATACTAAAACTGAATTTAGGGATCACAATGATATATATAGCTGCTAGCAGCGCTTACCAGGGTTCAAGCACTTTAAGGCATTTAAGCACATATGAAAAAAGACATTATGTAGCAAGCCTGTAACCACCTAAATCAATTATTTAAAAAAAAAAAAAAAAAAAAAAGGATTATTGGCAAATCCAGGTAATTTACCATAGAAATTATTTTTTTTCTAAAGTTTATGACTGTTATAGCACCAGCTGTGGTCCAATACCCTTAAAACGTTGCATGCTTGTTGAGAATCACCTGTCGCATTAGCTAGTTCTTAGCTAGTTTCGTGATGTTTCGAGTTTTCCTTTAGGCTTTATAGGACTTCGGGTAAATTTGGACAGGCCACTTTTCTAAACGACTCCGCTATAGCTTCCCAAAGAGTAATTTTTTTAACATTTTTTTTTGTACTGCAGTGTTTTTCCAGATTGAGCGAAAAACCTAGGACTAGTTTGCAAACGATTTGATTGACAGCAGTGGTTCTAAAGGCAAAGCTGTCCAGAATGAGGTGTTCTATCGCATATGAATATGATACAGATGAGTCTACGTTAACCTTGTCTAACAGGTGTTGAAAATTCGTCAGCCCATGGTAGCCATGTTTTTTAATGTCCTTACAGACGCTTGTGGCACTTCGGACCAAGATCGTGCACACGTTTTCATGTTGATATGACAAATGACTGCGCAGTTATAGCCCTTTTTAATGTTTTTTCCCCTCTTACAGCGCCACCAAGTGTCCCAGTTCTGAGATGTTTTTTCCTGTGACCTCAGATTGAGCTCTTAAATAAGCGTTCTGAGTTTGGCGGAGATATCTCATGGCGTTCAAAACTTATAGGCATTTTACTAAAAGTGCCCTGCCACTTTAGAAAGTTTTGGCACCCCTTTGCGATGATGAACTTTTTTTGATAATTACTGATATTCACTCTCCAGAGAATCTTTCTGAACTGCTTTGGTTCAGATTGGACAAAAAAAACCTAGTAGTAGTAGTTCGCAAAAGTAGGTTTAAAAAAAAAAAAAAAAGGTGAATAAATTGTGTCAGGCTCACGATCAAATCTGAGGCATGCGTTTTGTCCGCCATGAACCAGGGATTCCAATGACGTAAGACACTTGAGTCTCAACTGACGGTTTAGGAGTTATGAGCGATTTTGTACTTTTAATCATAATAATCTCCTAATGAACAGTATGAAAAAAAAAACACAATGCTTTGAGATTTTCTCAAGATTACATTTAAGTAATATTAAATTATTCAAATAAATATTTAGCAAAAATATCTAGATAAAACTTTCATCTGGGTTTTCTGATGTGTCTGATGTGCATAAACCTACCTGGTTGGGTCTCACTTGGTGAAGGCTTATGTTGGGGTACCGTGTAGTCGGGTCCACGCTGTACTGGCTAAAGTTCTTGCTCACATTCTCTGGTGTTGTCTGAGGCAGCAGTCGATAGATACTTTCCCTGAAACCCAAGGGAGACGTGCTCATGATTACTACACACCATGATTTCAGTCCCAAATTCCCTTCATTTTGGCATTCATCCCATTAGTTATGTCTCAAGATGAGACCCTAGAGACATCATGCAAGCTACTGGCTCATAAAACACTTTTGTTTCCCCGCAAACATGCTGCTTATTGCGTACAAGTTGAAAAGTGCTTTACCACTGTGAATAACCCTGCAGTATGCAGCAAAATAACAGTGCAGGAAGAAAACGAGCACTACAGTAAATGACTGCCTGCAGAGATTTGAGCTGTTTACTGCTCAGTTTGAAGACACAATCGCTGTCAACCTCATCATAAGTTCTGTATCACTCTGGATGCGTGTGGAATAGCATAACACCATACTACTCATTTTATTTTTTACAGTGTGCCAGAAGTTAAAATATTCTGACACAAATTGGATGAAAATGGAATACAGTTGCATTTATTTCCACTACCATAACTTGCCAATTGCTGAACTGAAAAAGCAACATAGTGAGGCTATTTGAAAACAATCAAACATTTTTTTGAAAGTCTTATTAATGCATACTTTAGGCCCTATTATTTATGCAATGGAAAACTCTAGAAAAATTAAAACGGGAAAAAAAGGAATCTAGAAAAAAAATAACGGAATATAGAGGAAAACAATTTAATAAAAATAAAACTTCATTTGAGGAAAAAAATAATAATGAATTCCTGTTAAATGTGACCATGGACCACAAATTGTTTGCACCGCGCTCTTCCATTATGCAATTTTTCGTTTAGGCGCATCAATCCACCGAATCACTTTTATACAAAACTCCAATTCACACTCACATAAAGCAAACTTTTCTTTTTGTTTTATTAATTCATCACCAGAGGGCAAAGACACAAACGTTTCGGCTCTCAGGCCTTCTTCAATGTGTTAAACAATACAAAACCTCCATGGACCACAAAACCAGTCATAAGGGTCCATTTTTTTTAAACTGAGATTTATACATCATATACAGATTTATACTGCCGAATAAATAAGCTTCCCACTGATGTATGGTTTGTTAGTATAGGACAATATTTGAATGAGATACAACTATTTGAAAATCTGGAATACGAGGGTGCAAAAAAAATAAATAAATAAATAAATAAATCTTTAAAAAAAAATTAAGAAAAAAAAATTAAGAAAATCGCCTTTAAAGAGGTCCAAATGAAGTTCTTAGCAATGCATATTACTAATCAAAAATTAAGTTTTGATATATTTACTGTATACATTTTTTTTTTTTACAAAATATCTTAATGGAACATGATATTTATTTAATCTATTTATCTTAATGATTTTTGGCATAAAAGAAAAATTTATAATTTTGTCCCATACAATGTATTTTTGGCTATTGCTACAAATATGCCCGTGCTACTTATGACTGGTTTTGTGGTCCAGGGTCACAAACTGTGTATATTTCATTATTTAAATTAGACATGTTTTTTTTTTATTTTTTTTAATGTAACCACTATATTAGAGTCTAGAAAAATTTAAATGGAAAAAAATGGAATCTAGAAAAATTAAGACGGAATTTGGGGAAAAACAATACAATATTGTTTACAATAAAATGGTTGCAGTATGCAGTATATACAGCACAGCATGCTGTAAGCAGAACACTAGCATTCTATTCTGATGTCATGTCTTACCGTTCAGCCAGCACCTCCAAAGGGGTGCTTCCATGTGCCCAACTCCGCACCATCCACGCTGCATCCATGGCTGCCAAAAAACCTCTTGCTATTCCAGTGCCCATTGGCCAGAATGGCTATACTCACACACACAGACAACAAAAAAAACAAAAAACAAATCATCAGTCAGCTTGTTCCTCATACACCAAGAATGATAAATGAACAGCTGTACAGTTCATATTAGAAATCAGTCACCTTCTGTTTGGAAGTAAATGGAAAAACTGCCCTCACCGTCGCGGTCTAGCTAGTGTAACTGAGTGTGGCGTTTTAACTTAAGGCTTTGATTACCACAGCTTCTGAAGTGGTGGTTTCAGATTTATGTGAGAAAATGTATTTTCAGAAGTTGAAATTTGTCAAAGGAAGACATCGGACAAAAGCAAAAAGCCAAATCTGCGGTATTTCATGGAAAAACACCATCTGGTTCTATTAAAGGAGGTTTTAACAAATAGCAAATTCCCTTACATGAACATAGTCTTATTTCTCTCCTTCACATCAGTTTTCCACTCACCTCTAGAAGGCTGTCGCCCACCAGGGCTACTAGCAGCTTATGGCCGTTGCGCTGGCGGACGAGCGCTGCGTTCTCTGAGGCGTACATACAGGTGAAGTCAAACATGGCGACGTCAGGTTGGCCGTAATGGTTGATGGCAAAGTCCAGCTTGGGAAGCTGATGATTGGTAGAGAAATCAGCTGCTTCTCTGGCATAGGATAGCAGAGCCTTCTGGTCAACATTGGCCCTGGAGAGCAGCATTTCTGTGTCGGCATAGTCCTAAATAAGTGCAAGAGCATAAAACAAAAATACATTTTTTACAATTTTGTATATAATGTATTTTACATAAATTTCATACACATTTATTTTTTTAATGACCCATATTAATGTTTGTGGCATCTTTTTTAAAGACAGAATTCAACTAAAATAGTCACATATAATTTTTGGCACTGAGGAAAATATATTTGTTAAAACTTTTAATGGAGGTTTTGATATTTTAAAACTACACAAAATTTCCTGCAACTGAAGAGCACTACGAGGCATATAATTCAGTCGTGAGTGCCTGTGGGTGTGGTAATGGGATATTTGAGAGGTCTTTTCCTCTCTGATTCATGTTGCTACGAGTGAGCAGTGTTTGTTTCTCCTAACAGTCAGGCTCTTTAAAAGAGACGAGGACTCTCAGCGCTGACACTTATTTAAAATGGCTTTATCCTGAGCACCATTACAGTTAAGGCATAATCCTACGCATTAAACATGATCCAGCGGGATTCTGTAATTCTCATCTTGAAAAATGCACAGTAAGCATGCCTGTCTCGCTACCTATCGGGCTATATTAATTGGTGTCATTACTGTACATCGTTATATCAGCTGTATTGTGCAAGAGTTGGTGTGTGAGTGTGAGAGAGAGAGGGCTGGGATGGAGGCTCCCTGTTAATGATTCAACAAACTTGGCAGTGCTGGGAACAGAGCAGAAGAGCTCACTGTGAATAAAAGGGAACAGGCTGTCCGCTCTAAGTAATGATTATTTACACTCCTATGGCCAAAAGCCTCCTAAAGACAGAATTAAACACCTAGAACCTTCAGAAATAAATTTTATTATGCTATTTGGAGCTCAGGAAGCTTTTCTTTCTATTATCAGCATTGAAAACTATGGAAGCCTGTTGCTGCAACTGAATAAAAAAAAAAAAGAAAAAAAAAAAAGGTCATTGTGATTTTTTTTTTTTTTATATCACAATTCTTACTTTTTCTCACAATTGCAAGGTTACATCTTGTAATATTGACTTAATATCTCAGAACTGCGTGATACAAACTCACAATTAAGAGTTAATTAGTCAGAATTGCGAGATATAAACTTGCAGCTCTGACTTTTTTCTCAGAATTGCGTGATATAAACTCGCAATTGCAAGAAAAAAACTCAGGATTGCGACATTTAAACTCTCTAAGAAATAAAGTCAGAATTACAATATGAGTTTTTTTTCTCAGAATTGCAAGTTTATAACTCACAATTGTGACTTTTTCTCAGAATTGAAAGTTTAAATCTTGCAATTGTGAGTTAAGTTAGAATTGTGAGATATAAACTTGCAGTTCTGAGAAATAATCTCAATTTTGCGAGAAAACAAAAGTCAGAATTGCAAGATACAAACATGAATTTGCAAAGAAATTGCGAGAGTTATTAAGTCACAATTGTGAAATATAAACTCGAAATTCTGAGAATAAAGTTGCAGTTGAGACAAGTCAGAATTGTGAGTTTTTATTTTGCAATTCTGACTTTATTTCTCGCAATTACAGGTTTGAATGTCGCAATCCTGAGTTTTTTTTCCTCACAATTGCGAGTTTATGTTGCGCAATTCTGATTTTATAACTCTTAATTGTTTATACCTCACAATTCTAAGAAAAAAGACAGGATTGCAAGTTTTTAATCACAATTCTGAGAAATAAAATCAGAACTGCGAGATTTAAACTGAATTATGAGAGATTGTGAGAACTGTAAAAAGAGAAGAGAACCTTTGAACGGTAGAAAATTAGTGGTTCTGAATTCTTTAGTCTCATACTTTGGCATGCAACACCTAAAACACATCTTAAACCAGATGTTTCTGCTGGTCTTGGTCTTGTTCCCCCAGCACCAAGCCAGTGTGTATCTGGCTGGTAACTAGTTGAAAAGTGTCAAATATCATCTAAAACAGACAAAGCAGGCCAGCTAAAACCAGCTTCAGCTGTTCAAGCTTGTTTTTTTTTCCCCATTCACATTTGTGCTGCAACTCAAATCATCTGCCTTGAGCAGAGGTGTGCTTGTACTTTTTGTATGGGACAAAGAATGGCAAACAGGAAGAGAAAGAGATAAAGAGGGAGGGAGAAGTGAGAATAAAAGAGTGGAGATTAGTTAGAAAACCAGCGCTATTCAAACTTTACGATCACTCACATGTAGAATGACGCCCTTCTCCAACAGGCTCTGCTTTTTGGCAGTCATTACAAAGTAATGTGTGTCATCCTTATAGTAGACAATGTTTTCCAGGTCAATTCCTGTGGAGGCAAAGCAACAGAGAAAAATACTAAATAAGCGAGCGGGAGGAAGAGATTGAAGTGGAGATGTGACAGACAGCATGTCAACGGAGTAAAAGTGGGACAGAGATAGAAAGAGGAAGTTGTTTGCATCCGTTCACAGATGTAATTAAGTTCCATCCATGCGGTGCTTAGTGCACCCACTCCCTCCATCAACAGAACAGGACAGAGACAGAGACAGAAAGAGAGAGAGACAGAGAGACAGAGAGAGAGAGAGAGAGAGAGAGAGAGAGAGAGAGAGAGAGAGAGAGGGGGGAATAACAGTGATTATACAACTCAGAAAACAGCAACAAAGACTGCCAGCTCAGCACAAAGCACAGCGACAGCTCTTCAAAAAGAAATTCTTCAAGTATTTGTTTCCTACACTGCTGGATCTTATAAAAGTACCACAAAAGAGTTCATCTGTTAGCTATGAGCTGTAGCTGTTGTTGTTACATCAAAGATCTGACATATATTGAATAAGAGTGCTTTTTGTACCTGTGGCTTCTCTAAGGTCCTGGAAGAACTTCTGGTTGAAGATAAAGGCTACTCCACTGATCTCCTCCACCTTTGCTTCTGCAGTCGTGTTGCGGTTAATGAAGTTAGCTGTGATAGCAATTGCCAATTTGCCCCTGAACTCCTTCCTCCTGAACCCTACAAACAAAAGACAGCATAAACATTCATAAGAATGATCAACAACAGATCTGTCAGATTTCCAGCAATAAATGTGACCCTGGATCACAAAACCAGTATTAAGTAGCACGGGTATATTTGTAGCAATAGCGAACAATACATTGTATGGGTTAAAATGATCATTTTTTTTCTTGTATGCCAAAAATTATTAGGATAAGCAAAGATCATATTCCATGAAGATATTTTGTAAAATTTCTACCACAAGTATAACAAAACTTTTTTTGATTAGTAATATGCATTGCTAACACCTTCATTTGGACAACTTTAAAGGCGATTTTTTCAATATTTGAAGATTCTGATTCAGATTCTGTATCTTGCCCAAATACTGTCCTATCATAACAAATCATACATTAATGGAAAGCTTATTTATTCAGCATGACGTATAAATCAATTAGGGTCAATTTCATAATACTGACCCTTATGACTGGTTTTGTGGTCACAAATGTCATAGCAATGGCCAAAAACTAGATTTGTACATTTTTTTTTAAAAATGTGAGTGGTGTTGTCAATGCAAAACCCACCATCATGTTACTAGGTTGTTATAGGTGGTTGCCAGTTTGTCGCTTAGACATTTTGACTATTTTAAATGCGTTACTACTCAGTTGTTAGTTTCTTTTTTTGTCAAAAGCCTCCCTATGCATATGTAGCAAACAGAAAATTAATGATAATAATTGAGTTTCATCTTTAAATATATACTAACATTCAATAATTTTTTTTTATTCAGCGGCCAATGGCACATTAAACGGTTCAAAAGTGTCAGTAAAGAATTTTACATTCTAACAAATTACATTTATATATAATAAAAGCATTCGAATGTTCTACTCAAAGAATCTCGAAAATGTATCTAATTTTGATTTCTGAAGGATCATGTAACACTAAAGACTGGAGTAATGCATCCTGAAAATTCAGCTGTACATCACAGGAATAAATTACATTTTAAAAATAAATAAATAAAAAGAAAAGTTATTTAAATTGTAAAAGCATTACATAATATTACTCAAATAAATGCTGCCTTTGTGAGCATAAGAGACTTCTTTCTAAACCAATTAAAAATCTTACAAACATCCTACAAGCATTTGAATGCTAGTGCAAGTCTACAAGACTTTTCACCCATTTTTGATTTGCCAAGTTTGATCAGCTAGTTAAGTAGAAGCACACACTTCTCTTAAATAAGCAGCATGATTTGAGGCATCACTCATGTCTGCAGGGATAAATGGTGCATGTTACACACAAGTTTCACACTGAGGTTTGTTCAAAACCCTTAGCATGCACCACTAATTATTTTTTTTCCTGTCTAGACAAGAACCAAAGATTCAGTGACAGGACGTTCTCAATTATGATTTCAGATGTGCTATATTCTTACCTGACAGCGTGTTTCTCCTCCCATCAGCCCCAATTATGACATCAAACTCCAGCTCATTGACTGGATGTGTTCTGGGGTGGACCTCGGCTCTCCACCCAATTCCTGGAAAAACCGACAGCATGTTCAGCAATGACAGACAAATCCTTTCTTCGCAAGACTTGGTATCCGTTCAGGATATGCCTAGTCTCTTTAGAACGACTGGTATTTATGTGGAAATAGAAACAAACTAATGGAACAGCTGAACTTTAGCACGGAAAGGACGAGAGAAAGTCGTCTTACTCTCATTCTCTTGGTCTTCTGGTGGCTCAATGAGGCCTTTGAACTCCACGTTGACGTGAATCTCGATGCCGAGGAGAAGAGCTACCTTCAAGAGCATCAGCTGCAACTGGCGAATACCTGAATACAAAAACTACATCTGAGACCCCATGTACACATAATATTAAAATCTCAAAATGTGAACAAGATGTTCTAGAGAAGTTCCTCTGATTAGATGCATCACTTCCATAAGTCCAAATTTTTTCTTCTTGGCCAATACTGTTGCTGGCAAAGTTTAAAGACCTTGTTTTGGCAGGTTTTCCCCAACACATCCCACAATGATTACATGAGTAGGCAGCCATTCAATCTCTGGGATGAATCAGTATGCATTAGTATTTACGCTTCACATGCTGGGAGTCCCTGAACACCTCTGAAGGTGGTTTGAGTAATTGAAAGTCTCCAATGTGTGTCGTAACCCATTTTCTTTCTACAGAAGTCAAAAGTTTACATAAAGAATCTGCAAAATGTTAATTATTTTTGCAGGGATCATACAAAATGCATGTTATTGTTTATTTAGTACTGACCTGAATAAGATATTTGACATTAAAAGACATTTACATATTGTCCACAAGAGAAAATAACAGTTGAATTCAAATACACAAAAATGCTGGAAAACCAAAGAATTTGTGGGATGGGATTTGTGGGAAAGGATTTTTCTGAAGAACAGGGGGCAGTTTAACTGTTCAGGACAAACATTGGACTGATGAACAACTATCAGTAAACAAAAAAACAGGTAACAACACAGTATTAAGCATATGTAAACTTTCGAATGGGGTCATTTTGATCAATTCAACTATTATTTATAGTTGATATTATATTATTTAATACTTATTATCTCTTGTGAACTGAATGTAATCATCTTCTTTGTGAAATATCTTATTCAGGTCATTGCTAAATATACAATAACATGTATTTTGTATAATCCCTCTTATTGTAGTAAAATAATTAACATTTTGCAGATTCTGCAAGGTGTATGTAAACTTTTGACTTCATCTGTATGTTTAGTGCCGTTTACTTGTAATTGGATCTATAATGGATGTCTGTATTGTAAAGGTTAATTTCTCTCTATGAAAAAGAGTTTGATATACTACTCACTGATATGGTCGATGGCTCCAGCACAAAACTTGCCGTAGAACTTCTTGGCTCCGAGACCCCTCAGATCCTGAATGGTGAAAGGCCAAAGATGGAGCACATTGTTTCGAGAGAATGCATCCCTTTTCTCCAGCAAAACCACCTTGGCTCCAAGGAAGCCCAGCTCTATGGCTGTACGCAAACCACATGGTCCAGCTCCAATGATCAGACACTGAGAAACACAATCCGTAAGGAGTAAAAACCAAATCATCAAGCCACAAAGAATCTATTTTAAGCAATACCAGAACATTGCAAGTTTGAGAACTAATAACCGAAACATTCTCTTTCGCCCCAGGGAAACTTTCATACCTTGGTGTTTGTACAGGCCCTTCCTTTTTTGTATTCTTTGTGGCTGGCACGCTTGTCTAACTTGGCCCAGAGAGCTTTGGCTTTCCAGTAGTTGAGCTTGGACTTGAGTTTGTGGTAGAACACACGGTATTCATTGGGCTTGAGTTCCAGGAAGTCGCAAAGCTCTTGAAAAGCCTTTAGAGTGCCTTTGCAGGTGGTGGCCTGGACGAAGCGGTCAAAGAGCACGTGGGACTGATTCACCCCTTCTCCCACCGCATTGATGCCTCCATCTCCCATGGTCCCTTGACCCGACTAGCGGGGATTATGGGACAGGCCCCGTCCAGCTTACTCAGAGTCTCACTGTTTGCGATTCAGCTTCCGCCATAGGTCATTTTCACCCTGAATAGAAGAAAGAAAAAAGATTTTACCCATTTTTGATTCGCCAAGTCTATCAGCCAATCAAGTAGAAGCACACACTTCTCTTAAATAAGCCGCATGATTTGAGGTATCTACCATGTTTCTCATACTCATAGCAACCTAACGGTTGGAGGTGTGATTAAATAGGGCCCTATGATTTCTGCAATGCGAAAAACGCAGATGGAATTCTAGAACACAGAATGTCATGGAATTTGACAAATTTTGGATAAATAAATCCAAAATAGGTCAGTACACACAGTAAACGCAATATAGACTACTGTCTGTGAAATTTAAGCCGCAAAAATACTATTTCAATATGAACCTTGCATGTTTTACTTCATAAGCCTTATACAGTTTCTCTTGAGAAAAAATATCGTCATAACATATACAGACAGAAACTTAAAGGTCACAGCAACCCATTAAAATAATTCAGTTTAACTTAAAGAAACGGTGACAGAAATATATTACTTAATGTAACAATAGTACTACTACTAATAAAATTATAAGTTAAACTGTGAAAAAGTTTCATGATTTCAATTAATTAGACATACTTCTCCAGCAGAATTAAAACAGAACAAAATGCAATCTGGAATAAAAAATAAAACTGAACTTGGGAAAAAAACAAAACTCATTTCATAGGGCTCTAAGTCAAGGATATTCTGCCCAAGCCGTCAAACTGACGTCATAAGAGAAGGAATGTCATTCCAGAGCGGAAGCAAATGTTCCAATTTTGATTAAAGATTACCAAGACAAACATTTTTATTATTACTATTTTTTTATTATTATTTTTTTTTAACTTGTACGGATTAATTGTTCACCTCTAGACTGGCAATGTGCGCTAACAAAGTAAATAGAGCTTATTTCGATTCCATAACGACGAGATATCACTACACTGTTAGAGCATGATATAATGCAGCTACGTAACACATACTGTGTAAAACCGGTCTATAAAATGGGTTTAAAAGCTAACACCTTTCAACAACAAAGTGGGCTGCCAAAACTTTGTCTGGAAAATTTCATGTAGCGCAAAGGACCAGTAAGCTTTAATAAAGACTTGGCATCAGAAAGAGCAGAGAATGCCCCATGCCCTTATCTGAGACTCAATGACCACAGGAAGTCTGATGAACGCAGAGAAACCCAAACAGGAAATTCTGTAATATTGGAAGTTCACGCTGTGAAAAAGACCCCAGACATGATAAACCAACCACAGTGCTGCATGAATAAGAAAAACCATTGCTGACACTAAGTCCTAATCAGGTGTGAAACAGTCTTACATTGCTAAAATTTGTCAGTGTTTTTACAGCTTATTTTGTTCCAGAAATGACCATTTAAACAGGAAGAGACCTCCCGACATGTAAAGCAACCAACCACAGTTTTTGCATTTAAATGGTGAGAAAGAGCCTCACAAATATACAGTTGAGGTCAAAAGTTTACAAACACCTTACAAAATCTGCAAAATGCTAATTATTGCTA
>JAHKKF010519799.1:0-15859 GCA_019740295.1 Labeo calbasu | reverse complement strand
TATATATATAAAGATTTTGTTAATTTATTTTAAACTGACATATCTACATTTTTCATGAGGGGAATGCTGCTGCTTTTCCTGGGGAGGTTTATAGTTCTGTAGTTTATAGTGCTGTAGCCTTGTTTTACTGTCTGCCTACGTTTAAACAGAGAATCACAGGGAACATTAAATAAATAGCTCTTTTTAATACAATCACCAGCAGACAAGTCTTTTCTGAGCAGCATAGATTGGACACTAAAACCTGAATGGTTGCCTCCACTTCATTGTTACTCTCAGCCTCTCCTTTGCATGCTGTAAGGAAGAGATTTCTATCGCCTGGCCTTTGACCTCGCGCTGCCCAGTGCTATTATGAGTGCCTGGGGTGAGCTTGTGGGTCAGGAGCTGCCGGTTATTAGCAGATGTAGCATGCGAGAGAAATGTCAGTCACAGCTCTTTCTAGAAGACTCCACTATGTGCATGACAGAAATGGCAGGTCTCTGTTGCCCTTTAAACAAATTACAAAGGCGTTATCAGTATCCACTTGTAGTAGAATGAATGTGTGTTATTTACAGTGGCTGAAAGCTGATTGAACAAATGCGGCAGAAAGGGATCGGCACGTGCAGCCAGTGTGATAAGTCTCTACATCCTTTCTTTTCACACGCAGCAAAGCAGTATGCTGTAACCACTACTTTGGCTTGATTAGCTTCTTACGTAAAGCCCTCGCTTACTGATATCTCTGTCTCTGGTTTTACACTTATCATAGGTATCACTGTTATCTAATTCCAGCCTTATCTTCCTCAGCGGAGCATGTCAGGGTGCCAGGGAGGTGGGCACATGTTCACAGGGCCATGTGGAACGTCATGTAAATCTAGGCTAAGAGGCTTAACGCCTGTTCCCTCTCTCGGTTTCCATGGTGTTCCCCACAGATAGGTGCCATCGTGGCTGGCCAAATGCCAAGCATCCTTTTCCACTCTTGCTTTATCTCATTCTTTCTCTCTTCCTCCCAGCCTATATAGTTTCATCAGGCTTGTTTGGAGAGGGTCTGTCTTGTGCAGCGCCAAAGAGGGTTTAAGTAGGGCATCTAATCATCCCTGATCAGCTTAGTCCCGTAACACCAGGAATGAAAACATGAGATTTCACTACATTTGACTACTGACATTTGCTGCCCTCAGTTGTGTGCGCTGCTTTCCAGGACACAGCGACTGAAGAATCATAATGATGTCGCGTGCAGCGTGTAAATGAGGACGTCTCTGAGTGGCATTGTGGCACAGAGTAGGCAGGATATCATTTGCGTGTTGGTGGGCCATTTCTGAGTCCATAGAGTTTCAGTAGTAGTCAGCTGGCCTCTGTGGAGGGTCAGTGCATTCTATGATGAGGATAATTAAACTCACTCCCACAGTCTTTCTTTCGCTTTCTCTTAGTTGAATCTCTTAGTTTGCTTTCCCTTTTCCTTTGTTCTCAGTTTTCAGTTCGCTTCTGTTTATTTTGATTCATTTTTATTCGGTTGTATTCAATCTGACTTGAGGCAATTCAGTTAGATACAATAAATTTGTGTTGTGTATTTATTTATTTAAAAAAGGGATTTAGTTTAGTTTAGTTTGATTCAGTTTAGTTAAATAATGTGGGTTGAACATTTTGTTCATCTGTATATTTGACTTTTAATTATTTGTTAGGGGTTCAAGTGCATAACCCTATTGTAATTGTTAGAATGGTCACGGATCAGCGATCTCCAAGTAAAACTGATTGTGCAGACTAAACCATAAGTCGTAGAGATTTGAAACTTGGAGGGATGGTAGTACTTACACCGTAAGCCTGGTGAAATTTTCATGTATTTCGGATTTTTCGAAAAACCTTCTTTTGCGAACTAGTCCTGGGTTTTTTGCCCGATCGGAACCAAACCAGTACAGAAAGATTCTCTGGAGAGTGACTATGAATAATTATCAAAACACCGTTGAACTTTCAACTCGCCGTCGCAAAGGGGCGGCAAAATGTTTAAAGAGGTGGGGTCACTTTTAGTAAAATGCCTATAACTCCTGAATGGAATGAGATACCTCCACCAAACGCACAAAACTTCAATCAGACATCGCAGTGCTATAAGAAGGAAAAAAACATAAAAATGGCTATAACTGCACGACCATTCATCCCATCAACATGAAAATCAGTGTACGTGGTCTTGGTCTGAAGTGCCGCAAGTGTCTACAAGGACATTTGCGTATCTCAAAAAACATGTCCACCATTGGCCAACGAATTTTGAGCACCTGTTAGACAAGGTTAACGGAGGCTGATAAGAACGAAACTCGGTGGGAACATTCAACTCACAGCCCTAAAGGTCTGAGAGAAATTTGACAGAAATCAGCCACTGGGGGCGATATCGCATTTATCAAGGGCAAACAATTTTACATCATGTGGTTTTTCGCACATACGCACGATATTCATGTCATACAACAGAAATCCTCATTCCGGACACCTTTGCCTCATGAACCACCGCTGTCAATCAAATCTTTTGTTAAATGATTGAGAAGATGTAAAAAACTACTTTTGTGAACTTGTCCTAGGTTTTTCGCTCAATCTGGAAAAAACCCCACTGCAGTACAATTCTCTGGACTCTCTGTGGCAATAATTATCATAAAAATGTTTAATTTTACCCTTTGGGAAGCTATAACGGGGTCATTTGGAAAAATAACAGTCATAAACATTAGAAAACATAATTTTTCAATGGTAAATTACCTGGATTTGCCAAAAATGCTTTTTTAATTATTGATTTAGGTGGGTGCAGCCTTGCTAAATAATATTTAATGTCTTTTTCCATATATTTTTAAGTGTCTTAAGTGCTTGAAACCCAGTAATCGCTGCTTGCAGCTATATTTATTATAACTCTTTTAAAAAATAATAATAATAAAATTATAATAAATAATAACAAATAATAATATAATATATATTAATACATAATAACTGTTCAGTTGAGTGTGGTTTGATTTAATTCAGTTTATTTCAGCTCAGTTCATGTTGTATTATTCAGGTTATACATGTTTTGTTCAGTAAGTGGGGGTGAGTATTTTTTTAAATATTTTTAATTAGCGAGGACACATTACATTTATCAAAAAAATTAAAATAAAATAAAATAAAAAACTTATAAAAAATATTGCTTTCAAATAAATGCTTTTTTCCCCCTTTCTTTTTATGTTCATCAAAGCATCCTAAAATAATGCACCAGGAACTCTACTGTTTTCAACATTAATAATAATATGAAATGCTTCTTGAGCAGTGAGCAGAATGTTAAAATGATTTCTAAAAGATCATTTGACACTGAATTTTGGAATAATGCAGGAATAATGAAAATTCAGCTTTTCAATTACAAGAATGAATTTTAAATGACATTAAAATTAAAATTAGATTTTAAATGTTAAAACAGTAAATTGTTTATAATAATATTTCAGTTTTTTCATGCATCAAATTTAAATGTAGCTTTGATGAAAATAAAAGACTTTTCAAGGACATTTAAAAAAAAAATCTTACCTACCCCAAACTTTTGAATAGTTATTTATTTCTCATTTTTGTGATATGTTTTCTTTATATGCCATTACTCATGTAGAATTCATACACTACAAAAGTTGTGTGTGTATATGTGGAGAGTGTTTTCGTAAGCTCATGGGCACTGCAGGGTTTTGATAAATTGAAAGGCTCTGTGCTGTTTTTGCTGATATTCATCACTTCCTGTCCCACTCTCTGCTGGGAACCACATCCCACAAATCTCCCAGCATTCAAAGTGGGCAGCCAGGGGGAACATGCCCAAATGTAGAGATTCATTGGGCATAAAACACTTTGATGTCACTGGGCTGGTCAGGTGAGCAAGTTAGAATGAATTCCATGACAGATCAGCTTGACTTCAGCATGTTAATTCCCTCTACATCATTTTGTAGTTTCAGTCTTGTGGAAAGTGTATACGTGACCCTGGACATGCATTGCAGACCCATCTCAACATGTTGTTTATTTTTTAAACAGGCACTCATAGGCTTATTTTTGGCTCATTGTTCCTGGTGATGTAGCGTCATCGACACAATGTTTAATGCAAATAAATTAAGCAAGATATTTGCATTTACTGTCCGTATTGTCCTCCTCAACCCTGTTAAGTCCTTGAAAGTTCTGGCCAAAAGAACTGGAAATTTGCATTTCTGTATCAGCCTGTTTTCCATTTATTCCATGTGCTTCGTTTCCGCTACCATCTATTCGTCCTGCGTTTGACCTCACAGAGACTCACCAATCAACACTAGTCATTTTCATGCATCTGTCTTGTCCATAGGTAGTTATTAAACTAAAATGCTGTCAGGGAGAGGCAGCATGATTTATATTACTACTTTCTAGCACCGCATGCTGTAATTATTGGCTGTGCTGACAGCAATACCTTTTTCTGGCTTAAAAAAATTCTGAGTAGAAATTCCAAAACTGGAAAAAAAAAAAAGTCTCAGGAGGGCAAACAGCATGTTGCTTTTATTTCGTGTATTTAGTGAACTTCTTAGAATTGTGAGCAATGATGAATTCAGCTCAGAAAGGTCTTTGTGTTTTATAAATGAGCCTGAAACCACAGTGTGGAAAGATGCTTAGCCAGTACTAAGTGCTTTATTCAGAGGTGAGTTCTGTCAGATCCTTTGATGGAAAGATGCATTTGTGACCCTGGACCACAAAACCAGTCACAAGTGTAAATTTTTCAAAATTGAGATTTACACATAATCGGAAATATTTCCATTGATGTATGGTTTGTTAGGATAGGACAATATTTGGCTGAGATACAACCATTTGAAAATCTGGAATCTGAGGGTGCAAAAAAAACTAAATATTGAGAAAATCGCCTTTAAAGTTGGCCAAATAAAGTTCATAGCAATGCATATTACTAATCAAAAATTACGTTTTGATATATTTCCGGTAGGAAAAGTTCTTTACTTAATATCCTAATGATTTTTGGCATAAAAAAAAATCGATGGATTTGACCCATCAAATGTATTTTTGGCTATTGCTACAAATGTACCCGTGCAACATAAGACTGGTTTTGTGGTCCAGGGTCACATTTGTTCTCAGAAAGCTAGAGCTGTGCCTTTTCCCTGAAAAGTGAGAGATTAAGAAAGATGTGGACTAATATTCTTCCTTACATTCTTTGATTATGGTTAATTACACCATGCCAGACTGTGAGACCCAATCTTATTTGAATTTTCATGTAAGTAAATTAAGCTGTAAGCGATGTTCTTGTACAACAAACTGACAGCTGCTTATGAAGCTGAATACGACATTAAACTCAATTGATCTGCTACTACAACAGCTTCCTGCTTTCCATATAAGCTGTCTGTGAACATGCATAATGATGGCAGAAAATATTTTGATTGGCTGACCATAATCTGCACTTTTTACTCGCATTGTACAGAAACGTACAGCTGTAACAGAGATCTAGGCCTATTTAATTAATATGTCATGATTAGAGCTGTCACTAACGATTACTTATTACTTTGGTAATCGAGTAATCGGTTGATTATTCTGATGATTAATTGAGTAATCACATAATTATAATTTTTATATTTTTTTTGTGGTAATAAAAATAGACCTAAGTGAACAATAGCCTTTAAAATCACTTAAAATACATGTCTAATAGTAGTGAGGCAATAATTATTAGTTCAAATAAAGTATAAAAAGCAAGTAATCATACAGTTTTATTGAACAAAATTTTATAATGTATTATAAACAATAGAAGTAATGAACATTATGCATTATATCATATGACTGCATAGTACGCCATTGGCCTGATGATTATTTTTACACTTTACAACACAATCTAACCTTTGTCATAAGTACTATATAAAGGTAGATGCTGCTGCTACTGTTGTTTAATGAATTTTAAGAAACTACATTAGGCTTACACTAATGCATGGTTCCAGTACTGCCGTAGCCAGAATTTTATTTTTGGGCGGGCTTGGGCACAAGTGAGTGTGCACTAGGCTAACTATATAGAAGTATAAATCAGCCTTAAGTGACCAAGTCCAGTGGCGTAACGCAAATGCGTGGCCCCCAACCGCGAAAGGGGGGCTGCTGGTTACGTTGCAATATTGTAAATATTTGTGTTAAACCAGGAAGGCAAGCCAATGGATATCACACAAGCAACGTGCAAACTTTGCGCAAGAGTTATGCCGGTGAAACTCTTAATCTCAGTCAGTTCTCTAGAAAGTGAGAGTAAAAACTGATGGCGCTGCATCTGACGCTGCATTAATAGTGCATATTCTATCAGAGACAAGAGACAAATCTACTTTGCTGATAACGGTAGCTAAATGTTTTAATTTCTCTTGTGGCCCGAACATAGTGGAAAAAAATAAAAAAATAAATAAATTTTTTTCAAGTCGGTGCTTGAAATAAGATTTGCCCATACAATTTACCCCGACTGTGTAATGCTTTAGGGTAATTGCTTTGCCGGTCCAATGGGAGACTTCAGCGAAAGTTTTGCGCTCACTGTTTCACCAATCACATGTGCATATTTGTATCTTGAAAATAGTACATTACAGCTTCAGTAAAATTTGGTATATTTCCGTTAATAATTATTAATTATAATTTAGTGTTTTTTTTATTTTTCTTTTGTGAGACCTTCATTTTTTCGATTATTTTGCGGTGAAATGACAAATTATGCAGGATCACAAAAAAAGATGTGACATGTTGCTGATTTTGCGTTGGATTCAGCGATCGCGGAATTGCGAGAAACTGGAGGGTCTGAAAATTTAAAAGCGAGCAGCTCATGATCCAGTGTTTTCAGTGTCTCTGAGTGACACAGTAAATGCTGCTCCACATGAGCTCTATCTGCCCTGGATTTGGGTCACTTATAAATGTGCATTTGGGAACACAGCATGCATCAACTATCTTTCCAAACTTGTAATGACAAGCACTTATAAACCGGCTGCTGTCAATGGAGGAGAAGCTTTAAGGGTTCCTTGAAGGTTTCCACCAAAATAAGATAAAATTGAAGATTTATTACTATTATTATTTTTTAAAATATTTTATTATTATCATCATCATCATTTTTATTATTATTATTATTATTATACTATTTTAATTAAACACTAATTTTTTACAATTATTTAACAATTTTTTTTTAATACTTTTTATATTTTAGATCACCTAATTCAGTGATACTTGTGTGGCAAATGGTGTATTTATTTATTTATTTTTCTAGACTTGAATAATTTGCCTAAAATTACTAGGACACTTTTCATGTTACACCTGTGGGTGTAGAATTAGGAGAAAATGAAAAATTTTCAAAGTGAACCATCTTCTTCCAGACATTGTAACCACAGTTTCTGGAGGGAAAATAGGACACAGTAAATTTATAATAATCTCTGCAAGGCCAGGCGTTCTCAGACAGAGGTAGCTGCAGGGTGTTTTATTATGTGCCTGTGTGTGTGTGTGTGTGTGTGTGTTCATATGAAGGAGATACAAGATTTTGTGTCCTTCTACAAGTATGCTTCAATGGCTGTATGTTTGGTAAGTGTGCTAGTGTGTAGCTAGAGTGTTTGACAGTGCCCCTCCCAATTAGATCCACACTGAATCATTCATAAATGTTGCAGCGCATCACTTCAGGCATCCACCCCCCTCTCTCTCTCTCTTTCTTTCTCTTTTTGTGTCTCTCTGTCAGCCAAGGGATGGAAACTGAGGTCTGAAGATGCATCCTGGCCTGTTATTGTCTCACACCTATTGAAGTATTCATATCGTCCTCTGTACATCGGCAGCTTTCTTCAGAACCACATCTGTCCAGTCACAGGGCCCCACAAACCCGCAGTAGCCAATTAGTGTTCATATCACTCCAGTGGCGGTTCTGACCAATGGGCCAGTTACAGCTTGTTCACTGCGACCAATCAGAGGTGTCTGCTCAGCATGGCAACTAATCATACTGCCTGTGTAATACATGCGGTAACCATGGGATCCATATGCCAGTCAGCAGCGTGCGCAAGAATGTCGTAAAAAGGGTTATGGGAATGACAGACAGCGAAGTGAGGATGGTGGGCGGCAGCCATGCAGTGTGGGAACAAGTGTGAGACATTATGAGTCCTTACCCCAAATCTGCTTTGTTTCCATGGGCTCTTGTGAGTCACGTATAGCATCTGTCAAGGAGATTTTCAGATTTATAGTCTAGTATCTAAATCAAACTTTTTTTTTTTAATGATCAGGTTGTGATCAATAAGGAAAATCATGTGGCTTTCTGAAGATCCAATTATGTTGTTTAGAGATAATTATTGTATCTTATCTTTTTATGGATTAAGGAGATTTATTCAAACATACAGAAGAATCTATAGGATGTTCTTTCATTCAAAAGAATGTTTTTGATTAAAAAGGTTGCATTTATTTAAAAATTAAAAATTCTGTAAAAATGTTATGTTGTAAAATTATATTACAATTATATTACAATTTAAAGTTGAATTTTCAGCAGCCATTACTGCAGTCTTCAGTGTCACATGATCCTTCAGAAATGAGAGATGATCATTTTGGCTATTTGTATTGTTCGTGTTGTAATTTAGTAGTAAAGAGGATCTCTGATTGGAGTAGAGACAATGGGCCTTATTTATGAAACAAACGTACGACAGAAAATTGGGCATACACTCGTTTCTACGCAAAACATGGAATTTATTAATATGGACGTGAGCGGCTGCGATCAAATCTCACGTCAGGTCTGAGCTCGTGTAGGCAAGTTTTTGAGTTAGCCTGAATTTACGTGCAGTATAGAGAATTTTGGAGAACTGTATAATGACAGATTATTTTCCTGGCCGACAAACGAAGCTTTTTTTTTATTCCTTCAGGGCTTTAGATTTATATGCGCAAAAAGCAGCATAAACAGCAGATCATGAGGATTCACACATCGTCGTATCACGCCACCTGCTGCACTTCGGTAAATGGAGAAAAACAGAAATTATAAAAGAAATAAAATAAACAGGGCTAGCCTACACAAAATATATTTCTCTTAAATAATTAACATATTAACAAAAGAAAAAAACTGCGACAAGTATAGGCCACTTTTGTTTTTATGACACTGCATTTTATTTGTTATATCTTTACTTTATTAAATGTAACTGATTGCGCACGCGCCTCGCGCACACACACACACACATTTCAGCGTTTCGTTTCTCCGTGTCGTAAACTGTAGGGGCAAGGCTTCTAAATCTGTGTTTTTAGGGGCGTGAGATTAAAATGACGACTGTTTTCAGTCACCAGATTTATCAGAGTGCGATCATTCGTACGACGGGATTGGTGGCATACGACTGTTTCATGAATCACACGTGAACTCTGTTGATTTGTGCACACGGATCTGCACTCCTTTTTTCGTTAGATTGATAAATGAGGCCCACTATGTAGTGCTCTATATTGACAGCTACATGATTTGAGACTATTTTTTCTTCTCAAAAATGGGCAACTTACAATTCATTTTGATAGAGCGTGTCACATTTTTAGCACATTCTCATGTTTTTAATGTCACATATTTGAAAGATTATATACAGCTTCAGTCCATTAAATCTGTACAAACCCCATTACAATAATAAAAACATGTCATTGGAAGAGAATTGAAAGCCAATTTTCTTTCTCAACGCCGAGCGTATGAGTGCTCACAGTCTTGTGACTCAAAAGGACGCCTGCACTAATGGTGACATCTGACGTGATGTTTTAATGAGCTCTTAGCCTGAGAACGATGCCGTTTTCATCTGGTCTTGCCTCTTCAGGTGACTTTCTCCTCAGGAGGTCATGTATTGATATGTTATTAGACTGCAGAGAAACAGGGACTTTAATTGTGTTGAAAATCAATGGCATTAGAAATTTTAATTAGGCTAAAATTCATCTTCTTCTGAGCATGACAGTTAGTTCTATGTTATATTACGTCTGCATGTGAACCATTTATGACTGAGCTTTTGGCATAGAGTTATGGCAGGATTCATAAGGTGTCACAGGAATCGATCTCTGCACAAAACTCCCTGTGTTATTGTACCGCCTCAACAAAGCAGAAGATAACACATCCCACATCCACTGCGATTTTTAATTAGACACTCTGAAGAATCCAGGCCGGTGTTTTCAAATCCTATTTTGCTCTTCTGCCTACCTCAAATATTGGTCATCTTCCCTTTCTCTCTCATTAGGCAGGTGCTTAGTTTACTTCCCATCTTTCCCAGGTTGTTTGTGTTCATATGTCTTCAGCTATCCTTTAATCACCAGTGACAGCTTAAAGGTTGTGTGTAGAGTCTCTGTGCTATGATGTTTTCTCTGAAGCTGCTGCTGTTGGTATTCATTGATTTTCTTGGGTATTCACGCAACTTTTGTACAATTTGTTTAAAAGAAGCTTGCAACTAAGTCTTGATTAGACTGTAGAAAATGGCCCCTCAAACGCATTATCAAAGTAAAGGTGGAATAAGTGATGGCCATCATTATAATCAAAGACTCACGGTGCTGAATTCTATTTTATAGCGTGCAAATTTCCTTCAAGCTGAAAATTATGGCTAGTTGTCTTCAATATCTTTTTTTTCTTTTATAACCCTATAATCCAACAGCTCGTGTACCTCATTTTTCAGGAGCACTCATCTAAATCAGTGTCAATCAGACTTTTTTTCATCTTTGTCCTTTCTTTCCATGTGATTGCAACTTTCCAATTTCATTATTCTTTAAAAAAAAAGTCCCATTATTGAAGTTATAATGAGATATAACATTGATAGGTACAGGTAGTTACTTTAATTTACACCCTCCTAAATAAATTTTTCTGATTTTTGTTACTGAAGAGAAGACTGACGTTTGGGATCAGTACGATTTAATTTTTTTTTAAAGAGCAGGTCGTAAGGTTTTTCATAGTGTCCTAATATTGTGTTGGACTCCCCTACAGCAGGTTTAAATACATCTAAGATCAGAAAACATTGTAATTTTCTCAGAATATATATTTATACTAAATATATAAATGATTAATCGCGATTAATCGCATCCAAAATAAAAGTTTCTGTTTACATATGTGTGTGTACTGTGTATATTTATTATGTATATATAAATACACACACATGCATGTATAAATTTAAGAAAATATAAGTTTGTATATTTAATATGAAAGTGAAAACTTAAATATTTTCAAAATATATGTTGTATGCGTCTATGTAAACAGAAGCTTTTATTTTAGATGCGATTAATCACGATTAATCGTTTGACAGCACTAATTTATACACAAAGTCATTTGTCATTTGTTGTTCAAATCAGTTTTGATCATAATCTCTGTAAAGCCCTCCCTTCCATAAGACTACTCTGCTCTGATTGGTCAGCTGGCCAAGCCTGTTGTGATTGGTACAGAGAGGAGTACTTGAGCAAGTTAGTGAGCACTACCATCTGTGTTGCCAAGTCTCGCGGTTGTTTTTGATGTGTGCAGGTTTGAAATGACCCCATTAACATCATATTTGGCACCTGGAATGCGGATTTACAAGGGGAAATCCGACAAAAAGCTTGTATTTTACACCCTGGAATGATTTTTAATGGGGGACCCCCCTCGAAAACACGACTGGGCTAGGTTTGAGTAGCAATTGGGAGGGTTTTGTTGTGAAAACCTGGCAACCCTTAGCATGCACCTTTACATAAAACAATAGTGTAATACAATGCTCCAGTCTGTTATTAAAATAATGACATACAAACATTTTGTTTAACACTTATGCAAGGGAATCGCGCCCACAGCTAAAGTTTAGCTGCTAAACTGTAAACACTTAACAAATCAATAATGGTGGATACGTTATTCGAGTGCTAACCTGACTTACTGATGCATCAACACAGTTTGTAAACCAAAATATGTCTATGTTACATTCTTTATTATCAAGTAAGTAATTAGAACAACGACAGCGTACATTAATTGACACATTCTTAAGAAATAGTGGGTTCACAGCGAATTATCAGAACTATTTTAGCAAGACAATAATATCGTGGTTTACCTGGAAACCTAAAGCTGCACAAGGTATACATGACGTATTAGCACAAAAAAATTAGGTATTTTGAGCACTGACTTGAAAATGTACACAACGTATCAGTCATACTTACAGGTTGTGGTTTGGAGACACTTGTTGGTCCAAATCAGTGGTTTCGGTCCTGTGAGCACCCCCAACGCTGCACACTTTGTAGGTCTCTCGTATCTGATACACCCATTTCAGGTCTTGCTGTCTCTACTAATTAGCTGATGAGTTGAATCAGGTGTGGTGGATGAGGGAGACACAGAAAATGCGTAGTGTTGGGGGTGCGCGCAGGACCGGTTTGAAAACCACTGGTCTAAATAAAGAAGATTAGAAGCCAACGAAGATAAAAACCAAGACTAGAGAAGCAGTCCTCGGTAAAATGATGAGCACACAACAAAAGGTTCGTATTCCGTGGGCAGACGGGGATTGTGTTAAATGTTTTACCCACTGACGTAGATCAGTAACAGGCAGAAAATTCAAAAATATGACGACTCGTTTAAAGGGGTCATCGGATGCAAACTTCACTTTTACATGTTGTTTGAACATTAATGTGTGTTGGCAGTGTATGTACAAATCTACCCTATAATGATACAAATCCATGCAATGGTTTTTAATTAATTTGTAAAAATAATTTCCCCTATTTCAAATCGAGCTATTCTCAGATGCCTGTCGGTGTGACGCCCCCACGGTAGTTGGTTGACATGAGTGTCTTACCTCAGATCAACTTTAACAGTCCGACCTCCATTGTTTCGATGCCGGAGCAGGGATGTAAATTAGACAAGAATATCTCAGATTGAGCGATTGACATGTTCTGCTGCTTGATGTAATAATGAACGTAGTGGTCGTCATTTACTCCCGACATCTGAGCCGCTGAAGATGCAGTGGATCACGTTTGTTTGTGAAGGGAATGCGCCTCCCAATCTACATAAATGCGTCTATGTTCACACAATTCATTCGTGATCCAGCTTCACCTACAGCAGAAGTGAGTATAAGGGTTTTTTTTATGAATCTCTGCAGTCACCTTTCCTAATAACATGCTAGTTAGCAAGTTCCGTGGCTGAATAAATCTCTCAGAGCACAGCTCGTCAGTCCACAGGGGGAAGAGAGGGGCGGGGTGAGCAGAGCACATTTGCATTTAAAGAAACAATCCCTCAGAATGGGATGATTTTTGCAGAGCTCATTTTGACAAGGTAAAAAGGATGTTGTTTTACATTACCATTGAGAATTTTTAACCAAAGTATATTATAGACTTTTCATTAAGATCCTAAAGAATCATATCAACTGATGACCCTTTTCATTCTGAGTTGACTTTTTCTTTTGAGAGACAATATCTTTGTTTCATGCACTTTTTTGATTAACAACTTTTCAGACTGTTTACACTGAAGGATAGATGCGTTACAAACTGCAAAAGAGATATTGTTCGAAAACCCATATGACCTGCTCTGTAAAGAAATGAATGCTTTTATTAAGTATAGGTGTATTAAATTGATCAAAAGTGACAGTTAGGACATTATGTGATATTACACAACTATTTTCATCATTAATAATAATAAGAAATGTTTCCTTGCATTGGACATGTCAGCAAAATGAGGATGTGTCTATATATTTCACTTTTTCACATATAATGTTGAGCTCCCTGAATCAATGAATAAATACTGTTGATGTGCGTGGAATTAATTTTAAGCCGAAAATACTCTTTCATCTCTTAATCTCTAGCTAATTATGGCAGCTTCAGCCTTTATCAGACTTAATAGGTAAGGATTCATTAAAACTCTGAACCAGACAATCAGTTTAGGTGGCGTCGTCTTTATTCAATGCCTTAGATTGTTACTGATATTCACTTCCTTTTGAAAGCCTCTTGTGCTTCACAGTTCAGTAGTATTGCCTTTTTCCACAATATATGTACACTCAGTTTTGATTAGAATAAAATAATGACTAAAATGTGTCAGACAGTGGCTAGAGGATTGACTAAAATGTTCAGGAACTGTTAGGAAATAATAATCATGCTAAGATAGTAAAAATGAGGGAGTATGAGCAGAAAAAAATTGTGAGAAAACAGTCTTTGATTAAAACTAGTGTGAAAAATCTCAGTCAGAGGTTGAGGTGATGAAATAACACGGATGAGGTTGTAACTTTTTACTGTTTAATTTGATATTAAATTCATCCTAATGCTATTTTAGTTTAAATGTGCTTTGTATCCATCCCTTACCTCGTTTTTTTAAAAGATTATGATTATTTTGATTAATTCTAGGGTGCCAAAAGTAGCAGGATGATATTTTTGTGATTGAAGAGCAGGCTGACCTTCATGAAGGGAGTCCAATCTTGGTATTATGGAAATGTTCATTGAAAGAAGTTTTAGCATTCTGTACACTGTTTGCTCAGCAATCTGGACGAATGAGAGGAGAGCAGAGGAAATAATAAAAAAGGGGTCACTCTCCAAAAGAGGGCACCATACAATGAATGTGCAATCAGAAGATGGTCAGTATGAAATGGCATTGTCCTTGCTAGATTGCTCTCATTGGGCAAAGCATTGCAATCAATGTCTATCTCTTTGTACCACACACCACTCTCACGTCTTCCTGGATGAGTCACACTTTCTGAAAAGAATGACTTGGCAATTGTCAAGTGGCAAGATTACTAATTTTGCTGTTTGTCTGGTTTTGATGGTGGTTTTCGCCGCTTGGGGTCTGCAGAGCATGCAGGCAGGAGCGTGATCGATACGGTCCCGCTTCGAGAAAACTTAATGACATAGAGTGAAATCTTCATCGCCATTTATAGCTGTGACTTATTAATGTCTAGTGTGAGAATACAATCATCCATAACATTGTTTTATGTTTTATGAACTGTTTTATGAAGTTAATATTCCTGCCAAGTGTTGAATATGGTTTGAGTATACAGTTTATGGCAACCTGCTCACCTGAGAAGTAAAAAAGGCTCTGATTGGCTTATTTGATTACAGCAACTGGGGACTATGTGTTTGTCTCCTAAAATTGGTGTGGGATCTGGGTGCCGGAGAGAACATTTGGAATGCATGAGAACTAGAGGGAGCACATTGAGAGGTGTAGAAACTAGAGGGATTGAGGAATGAATTGAAAATGACAGATCGAACTGAACAGGAATAGGGAATCCTCTGCTCCAGTTTGGAGAGGACTGTCCATAACAGTCTGGGATGGATGAGGGGTATTTCAGATGGGAGAGTTTAGCATGCACGGGTGCTCTTGAAAGTTCTGGATGTTGAGTGGGATAGAGAGAGAAAAGGTAGGAGGGGGGTTAGATGACAAAGCAAGAGGCCTTCTGTTGCATTAAAGTGCCACGGTTGTACCAAACGTAAGTGTTGCAGGGATAAACCATTTCCCATGTCCTCTGAAACACCCTTTACTTTTTCTACTGCTGTTGCTCGAGGTCTTTGGCCCGGTTCCTTTCTCAATCCCTTTCTTTTTGCCTTCTATATCCCCCTTTTTCCTGAATAGTACTTTTTTCCATCCTTCAATGAGTGATTTCCACTGCTGGAAATCCTGACCTCCGGCCCTCTAATATTTTGGAGGCTGGTGGGCTGCTGGAGGATTGAGTGTTTGTCTCTTGTTGCCTTTAAGTCATGTCAGAATGCTGGTATTTATGAGATGAGCACACATCAACACAACCACACGACCACATCACCAGTGGGGATTCTGAGGATTTTCTGTGAGCCCCTACATGACAAATTGGTATTGATCATAAACAATAGTGAATGTTGACTGTATGGTTGTTTATTCACATTTCATGTTCGCATAGAAGAAGATAAACTTCTGTTCTCTTCACTTGACTGTTTTTCTCTTCTCTTCTCTTCTCTTCTCTTCTCTTCTCTTCTCTTCTCTTCTCTTCTCTTCTCTTCTCTTCTCTTCTCTTCTCTTCTCTTCTCTTCTCTT
>JAHKKF010519797.1:11815-40327 GCA_019740295.1 Labeo calbasu | reverse complement strand
GGGGAAAGAAATTATAGAAATTAATACTTTTATTTAGCAAGAATGCTTTAAATTGATCAAAAGTGATGATAAAGACATTTATAATGTTTCAAAAGATTTCTAGTTCAGATAAATGCTGTTTTTCTGAACTTTTTATTCATCAAAGAAACCTGAAAAAATTCTTCAAAATTATAATAATAATAATAATAAAATGTTGTTTGAGCGTTGAATGTTTTATTAGAATGATTTCTGAAGGATCACGTGACTGGAGTAATGATGCTAAAAATTCAGCCGTGAACTCAAAGGAATAAATTACATTTTAAAATATACTAATATATAAACTGCTATTTTAAATAGTAAAAATATTTCAAAATGTTACTGTTTTTGCTGTACTTTGGATCAAATAAATGCAGGCTTGGTGAGCAGAAGAGACTTTTTTAAAAAACATTACAAATTTTACTGTTCAAAAACTTTTGACTGGTAGTGCAAGTTGAAATTTATATTAGTAGGTCAAAGGCTTTTTAATTTACAAAAGTGCCATGGTCAAGTTTTCTTTTATATTAGTAAGTATTGGAATAGTCACGTTGGGTTTCTAGTAAATTTAAATACGAGTGACGCATTCTAGAATAAAGAATAAATATTGAAACACCTTGTGTACAAAGATATTATCATTAAGATTCATCATTAAGTTGACAGTGTTTCAAACATTGCTACTAGTTATTATTAAGTAAACTCATTCAGATGTATGTATACATGTCATTTAAAATGAAATTCATACTAGTATAATTTGTCTTTGCATAACGTCCAAAACTGCATTAATAATATATATAGTCTAAAATGTGTTTTTCACCTAAACACACAATTCACATTTAATGCTGCCGATGTTCGCTTTACCTTACAAGCTTAACTGCAGCAGAGGGTTGTATTAAAAGGAAAAGCAGAGAATGTGGCAGCAGTTTCTTTTTTTAGAAGTCAAATGATACTGAGCAATACATTCATACATAATAACAGCACATGCCTATGTGAGCGCCTCCAGTTCTGGAATGTTAATAACTTTATTACATTATCCCATGTTACTTTGCCATTGAAGTAATTTAGCTAACTTAATTATGCAATGAATTGGCTTAATCATTGAAAAATGAAGCCTGACAGAGGCTATTACAGGGAGACTGTGCTAATTCGTGTCTAAGTAACTTTGAAGTTCAGTATATTTAATGGCTTTGATTGTTCGTAAGTGCTTATGCCCGGCATTATTAAACCTCAGACATTGAACCGAGTTGTATTACATTATTTTGGCAAGCGTGTTTCCGAAGCAATCCTGCACGTATGCACAAAATTGTTTGTAATCAAATATGATATGCGTGTGTATGTAAAAGGCCATTGTCCTTAGAGGATAAGCCATATTTCAAACTGACAGCATAAAAGTTGCCCCCATTTGCACAGTGCTGTAAACGTATGGACGGCGGAGAACATTTATGTTACTCTGAATGGCAATACCTGTCAGGTGAGTCAGTGAGATGAGAAAGGCCTGATCTCTGGAGCTGTTCTCGGGGTTAAAAACAAAGAGCACCTGGGAAGCTTCTTGAAAGGTGATGTTGCCTGCCTTAGTGTAATAAAAATGACAAAAAGACAGAATGCGTGAACTGTTGACCTAGGGAGGGGAGGAGCCACAGGCAAACATGTGTTTGCAAAGCTTTGTCTCGCGTATCTGGGTGGCAGAGGTGAATATTCATTTAATAATGGTGTGCAGGGAGGAATGAAAGCCTCGGGACACTGCGTTTCAGAGGCAGAAGGAGTTTTAAGCTTGTCAGCAACCTGTCATTTTAGATCCCACATACAGCACACACACAAACAGCCTCCCACACTTTCACAAGTACCTACAGACGATCAAAGTTGACTGGAGTGGCAAAGTATTAAACCGCTCTCAATCATACATAACAGCTTAGATTAGCAAGACAGAAATAACTGTTAAGTTAATTAAACTGTCACTCTGTCTCACAACACAGAGATCCATCTCATAATATAACATTTGTTAGGCTTTGAAGCCGCATTGTCTTATTTATTCAGGAACTACACATTGTCGAGTCGACGTACGGGCGCATCTGCCGTTGTTAAACAAGGATCTCTTTACCCGCGGCGTCTAAAGCCATTTAACGTTCTGCACGTGTGTGTGTGTGTTGAGAGATAGCAGTGGTGGTTGTATGAAGTCACCTCTCCTTCTGTCAACAGCCCTGCTGTTTGCTTTGTCATTATTAGTGTCATCCATCACTTGCCACCTATACAGGAGTCTATAATGCCCGTGCAAATCTGTAAAACTACAGCAACATTCAAATTCAGATGCACTCAGGGTTAAGTGACATGATGCGATCGCTTCCTTTGATCGTATCGGTTGTCTTTGCCCCACACAAACAGATACTTTAGGTTATGACAGGTGTGGTCTGACCTGTCAACGAGTGTATTAATGTGTGTAGATGTTGTTTTTTTTGTCCTGCTTTTACAGTCAATCCATCCTTGTTGCCACTCTGTAAAGTTTGGTCGAGATGTCTGGAATGTTTCCGTTTGTCTAGAAACGATGTTACACTAGTCAGAAACCCAGAATCACAGGGTGTAACCATTGTTATATTCTTAGGACTGCAACGAAAATGACGGATCGCTGCCTTCGAAAATGCAAAAAAACATGAAACGCAAACCTAAAGCCTCAAATCTTAAATTCCAATGGTTTAGAATTAAGATGGATTGCCTTACAAAAACATTTTCAGGATAAGTGAGTTTGGCAGGGGGCAAAGGTGTGGGTGGAATGGAGGGAGTTTAAAGGCACCCTAGAGGAGGAGGAAGGGAAAATAAAAAAAGAGAGAGAAAGAGAGTGAGAGAAAGAACTGAGGGCGGGCTGGAACAACGGGGAACAGCTCCTTTCAAGTCTGGCCTTGAAGTGGGCTGCTAACAGCTGTTTTGACGTATAAATGACGGATGGTCATTTCCTGTTGTGGATTTTAAGGACCAGGCCTCCCCTTTAAGAGGCCTGTCTGACCAATCCCTGTTAAGCCCGAAGGCGTTCGCCTATGCATGACTGTATCAAAGCATGGGGCTTTACCATAACTTTGACTAAACAAAGGGCTAAAAGCAGAGGCTAGACATCCTGCTTGACCGTAGCCCACTCGTATCCAGATTACGAAGAAGTGCAGAAAACCTACCGGAATTTTATAGCCGGCCATCGTTCACGTTAATGTAAAACAGTGATGGATATGAAACTTAGAGACGAGCGTGAGGAAAAAAGATTAAAAATATGTAATTTAATTAAAAGTAAAACAGCGTGCGTTTGCCGTTCTCAATTTACAATTTATATTTTTATACTCGACTGGCACGGAACAGTTTGTCACTCTTTGGTACAGACTGAGAGACGGCAAAACCAAACAAACAAAAAGGATGCAAATCACTTGCATTTAATTACCTGTGACTGATTTATGAGGTGAGTGGTATGAAAAGGGAGCCCAGAGGCAGGGAGTCTGCTGCTCATGCCTGGTCTGTTCTCCAGAAATAATAATCCTGTGAAAAAAGAGGGACAGGACAGCTTTATGGAGTGTAGCTGACATGTGAGACCAACCCTGGAGAACTGTAAAACGTAGCACTCTCTTTCTCTCTCTTTGCTTTCACAAACCTCACAGTCCTTCAGAGTGATTGGGAGATTTTTAGGATCAAATATTTAAAAGTGCACTGTGAAACTCGATGGGGTAATGTTTGTGTGTGTGTGAAAGAGATGATAGAGAGAGCCCATCAAACGCAGTCGAGGAAACGGAGCCAAAAAAAAGAGTCGAGAATGAAGATTTATATAGTTCGGTGTGAATAGCGCACACACAACGTACACGCAGCGGGAACAAATGACAGAAAAGGCTCTTCCCAGAATCCTCTGAGAATGGGAGCTTCTCAGGTTGATTTAATGACTCATCTCTGTGTTTTGGTATAATCAGACTTGAACATCTCGGGCCTCTCTGATCCAAAGACGTGAGTGATGGTGTGATGACAGGATAAATATTTGTGTGAAACCACATGCGCATGTGACGGAATGGAATATCGTACAATAAGACGGATGAACGAGACTTGAGTAATAGTTATATACCCGTTAAAGCGTATTTCCATTTTTTTAAAAATGATATCGGTGACGTTAAGCGCTCTCACAGGCTTAATGGCTCGTCTCTCTTGTCGCCTCTGTGATCAAGGGCCTGGCAGATCTACTCATCTTCCTGTCTCTCTGATTATCTCTGACTGATTATGTACATGCCCTACAGTTAATGACAGATCTTTATTTAGCTTTCAAACTTGTCATGTGCACCAAAACACACAAGCACGCACACACACACAATGAACTTAAATGCACCCTTCTCGCTCAAACAAAAGGTCCCATTGTCCTCCACATGGTGAAGTTATCAGGAGGGGTGGGAGAACTACCCGGCTACACACAGCACAGCCACAAATCAGATTGCTTTATGTTGTTGTGTGAAATCTAAGCAGACATCAAAAGGTGTTTTTATCTGTTGCTGGCCCAGAAAACGCTTGCGTGGAGCGACAGTCACTCCATTCACGAGGCTCATGACACGTTCCATTTTAGTAACGCATTGGGCAAATGAAATCTCTCTAGTCCTTAGGCTAGTCTGATTCACTTTTTAGAGTTCACATCTATTCCCACATTTTATTTCTGAGTCACGCTCGCTGGCGCGCATCGAAATAATTAACTTTGTCACACGAAACCTACGTCAAAGTTAAAGATGACACTGACCTAGCCTGTATTAGTATTGTCAATCAGCTCACAGTTGACTGACAAGGCTCAAGCGCTTTGCCAGTAGATCTCTAAGCAGGTTATGTCATTGTGTCGCACATAATGAAAAGATGTAAACTTGCTGCCTGAACAATAACAACTCAACAGTCCCGTTCTTGGCGGCTTGTAAAAGCTGCAGTAAAAACACAGATGTTTTCCTTCATCACCTCCCTAGAGTCCTCTGTCAATTCTGAAAATAAGATTACATCATATATTCATATACTGACAAGTACATGATGGCGCATTCTCTTCATTACATAAGGCATCCTTTTTTCCACCATTATGAAATGAAAAGTCACATCATTCTGTCAATTAAGTAGTTTTTTTAAATATATATTCCAATCTATTACACTTTGAAGTCAGATAAAGCACTTTTTCTCGCGTTAGAACCATTGCACCCTAATCAGTATTTTTGTGTGTATTACTGTATTATATTAAATAGTACAGGATTAGACTGAGATCTAAAGGTGTGAGGGAAAGCTCTGGCAGAGTGTCAGCTGTCAGTCATCACTGCCTGCGGTATGGAGCAGCGCCCTGCCGGTCACAGTGACTTTGATGTGATGAGAGATGGAGGCGCTCAATTAAAAGCCTATCAGTGTGTAAGTAAATCAACACCTATCAGCCTTGTCACTTCAAACAAACGTTTATTATACTGCTCCGCCCACCTCATTAATCTCGCACTGTTCGCCTGTCAAGACGAGGTCACAGCCGAGGAACGCATAAGACAAACTGGATAAAGGAAACGGATCTCAAAACATTTGGTCTAACTTGAAATACTGAAACGCAAGCTCACTGGAGAAATTAGGATGTTATGATTATACATTTTTTCTATGATGTCCTCTAGGCTGTATTCATAATTGTATTTATTATTATAGTTTTAACATTGCTACTGTATTATGGTTTTTAATTAAAAAATAAAACAGAATTAAACCTGAAAATGACAGCTCTGTCATTAATTACTCACCCTCATGTCAATCCAAAGCCGTAAGACCTTCGTTCGTCTTCGGAACACACATTAAGATATTTTTTACAGCAACGCATCTGCCACGTTCAAAGCCCAGACAGGTAGTAAGGACATTCATATAATAGTCAATGTGACATCAGTGGTTCATCTGTAATTTTATGAAGCTACGAGAATACTTTTTGTGCGCAAAGAAAACAAAAATAACTTTATTCAACACACGCATGTGTGGTATTGTTGTAAATTTGCATCGAAGACTGACAGAGAAGAGAAGAAAATGTTGAAGTCGTTATTTTTGTTTTCTTTCCACACGAGAAGTATTCTCGTAGCTTCATAAAATTAAGGTTGATCCACTGATATCACGTGGACTAATGATGTCCTTACTATCTTTCTGGGCCTTGAACGTGGTAGTTGTGTTGCTGTCTATGAAGGGTCAGAAAGCTCTTGGATTTCATCAAAAATATCTTAATTTGTGTTCTGAAGAGGAACACAAATTAACGGGGCTGTCTTTGGGTGAACTGTCCCTTTAACCTTGTCTTGTTATAAAAATGCTGTTACATTTTCTATCCCGTTCCAAATTGTAGCATGACTATTTAGCTAAATAACTGCTTTAATATATGATGGGAAGTATCGAGCTGAGAAAAAAAGCAAACCGCCTCAATGTACAAGTCATTTTTTCCTCAGGGAATGTGCATACTTAGGGCTCTAAGCTTACTTTTATTTTTAGGAGCACTTGTCAAAAATTTCAGGAGCACCTTCCAAGCAATAATCAAAATATCTGGACAAAAATTAGCCTTCCATTACATTACAAGGTGATTGTAATTTGACTCCTTAAAGTTATTTACAGGGGAATTCTGTTTTTGCCTTTGTAATGGCATTTTTTTCAACTTTATTAAAACGTGATTAAAATGTTATCTTTTATGGCAAATTAAAAAAATGAAAAGAATAAGTTACTAATCAAATGAAATCAGTCTTAACAAAACTAATTTGTACTACAGAGGTGGCCCAGACGAATTCAAAAGTGGCTATAAGCGTATTTTTAGATGTTTAATGAGGCTCAGAGGTGGCATGAGTACAATAAAATTAATAAATTCATGTTGAGATTAATGTTTTAAATGTAAAAATTTTAATATAAAAATATTAAATGAGTTAAATAACTGAAAAGATACTTTAAAAATGAAACTAAAACTGCCAGTAGGTGACGGCAAGTCACTGATTTTATTACTGAATCATTCATTCATTTGATTCGTTCGAACAGCTGATTAATTCAGGAATAGAGCAAGTGACTGTCTTTATGAATTGGTAACTGATTCATTGACTCACTAGATTCGTTTAAAAACGCACGTTTATTCATAAACAAAACAACGCTATGTATGAATGAAGATGCGCAGCGGCTTGGCTGTGACTTTGTTGCAAACTATTTTCATTGACGAAATGGAGCAACATCAGGCAATACTGTTTTGGTCAAAGTGCAAGTGCAATGAATTTCTTATTTATACCCTGTCTACGCTTTATTTATAAAAGGATTCGTAAGATATGTCTGTGATACATTACTCAACGCTTCAGAAACACATAGAAACCTTTAAAGCTCCCCTCAGCGCAAACACAAATATGCTGATTGGGTCAACCGCGTTGGTGCTCATAAATATTTTTCGCATGCAGTAGTTTTCAGTCGCAAATGCGACTGAAATGGTAGCACTGTAGAGCCCTGATACTCATTTCGGATGCTCTGTTAAGGGCAAGCTAACAGTAGTGAAATATTTCTTTAGCTTACTCTTGCAGTATCGCCACCATTAAAATTCTTTCCCTTTCTTTCACTATCTTTTTGTGCGACACTAAATCACACATAGTAAAGAGCCAAATCAGCATCAAATGATGCTGTGCTAAAATTGTCACCGCTGTCCTCACTGATTTCTTTTGCCGTTTAGTTTAGACACGATTCGCCTGGTTTTCCATGATTCATTTGATTTTGTTTTCCTGTAGAGAGCAAACTCAGGTTCATTCGCATTTTACTTTTCTGGTCCTGTCTGGATTTGTCTCCCGTGCCCAATGACCTGGCCAAGTTTGAGCCTTATAAAAGGTTATTAGTTGCCAAGAGAGAGAGAGAGCACAAGCTTCTTCCACAAAGCCTGCCAGAAGGTTACACTGGCTGCGTGCTATAAATTACCCTCGACAGCCCGCTAGAACCGGGGAGCTGGAGGAGAGGAAGAGGGGAGGGAAGAGGGTGAAGAAGTGGGTGCAGTTTTCTTTTCGGTCCCCACTTGATGAATGAGCCTCAGAACAAGGCAGAGAATACATCATATCACCTTTAATAGGTACACATTTCCACCACCATAACTCAGCGTTTAAAAATAGAGAAAAGCGATGAAATACGGTGCCGTATATTCCGGCCGTGACACTTTTACGAGTCCTCCCTGCAGTATAAAGGCATTGATTGCTATTTCAAAGTGCCGTGTCAGGCCCAATACTGAGTACAACCAGCTGCTACACCGAGACGGCGAGAGGTGGGGAAAGAGAGAGAGAATGAGTTATGACTGCTGAGATTTGGGTGATCTTTTCAGAGAGTCATCCGTAGCTGTAAATTTACAGTGTTTGTGCTCGGTGTTATTGAAACCAAACCCAGAGCTGCCTGTCAGTCATCCATTCTCCAAGCTGCTGGAGAGCATTCCTCTCCTGACAGAAACAGTCCCTCAGCGAAAGGTGAAAGAGAGCACAAATTACACATGAAACGACAAAAGGCTGGCGCTCGTGCTCTCTCTGTCTTCGTTTATGTCTCCCCCCGCCTTTTCGCTCTCTTTTTCTGTCTGTCTTCACACTTGCCTGTCTGAGGACTTGGAGAGTATGTGTCAAAATTAAATGCTTGTGACTTTACCCTGCGTGCCTTTACGCTAATTTTTAGGACCTTAAAGAGACAGTTCACTCAAAAGTGAAAATTCTGTTATCATTTACTTATCCTCGTCCATCATTCCAACTGTATTTCCAACTATATTTCTGTATTCTAAGACTTTCCATAACATTTTTCAAAACATCTTTTTTTGTGTTCCAAAGAAGAAAAACTCATACTAGTTTAAAATGACATGATAGTGGGTAAATTATAGTGGGTTCTTTTTGGGCCTTTTGGAAAAAAGAGCAATAATAAAGTGTATAACACTTCCTATAAGGGCAACAGAAGGTCATAAAAAATTGTGGAGAACTATGAAATGGTTGGGTCTTATTAAGTGTAAAATTGTGTCTTGTGGTCATATTTCGCCTGTTTAACAACGCCTGAATAAATCGTTTTTATAGTTGTTGTTGGTAGGTGAAAGCACATGCTAAAATATGGATGTTGTATATGGGCCCTTCTACAGTTGCAAACGTCTTGAAAAAAACATTTTATGTATGCAAATATCCAAGGTACACATTTTCTAGTAATTGTGCAGTTAATTCTCATATTGTATTTCAGAAAGTTTTGGAATATTTGTCCTCTCCCCAAACTTGTCACTACCGAAACACAATAATATATAATTTAATTAGAGGGATTATATAGACCTTTGGTACATTGCAGAATTTTAACTTGCATACGAAAACACTGCTAAAACATACTAAAATACTAAAATACTATTTGCATAACTATTAAAATTTGGTTTATTTCCTCCAAATAATGGATTATGTGTTCACTTTTGTCACTACCGAAACAGTGACACACCGAAACGCCACCACATGTTTCGGTAGTGACAATTTTAGATACTTTTGAACATAGCTCATAATCATAATTCATAATTTACAAAGAAATTATAAAATATTTATATATATAACTTATATAAACTTTACTTTTAAAAAAAAATCTAAAAATTACTTTTAAAAAATACTAAAATTATTTCAATATCATTTTCATAGGTTGAAATTTGGGGGCTAGGGTTCGGGACAGCCACCTCCCAATTGAAAGTACCCAATAAATTATGATTTTATATACATTAAGCTTACTGAGTATTGAAATATTATTGTGGGTTTCAATAGATAATAACAGTATCTTAGTAAACATCTAAGATTTCAATACTTCAATGCTTTTTAAATGTGATTTTTGGTTGTGGGAAAGTAGTTTGCACCAATTCTGTGGAATAGCCCATATAATACAATTTATTTAAAATGCGTTTTATTTGTGTACTTCATCAATGGTTAAAAATTCAGTACATGCTCTGAAAGTGTAATTATTTAAACATTTGGCAGACACTTTTAATCAAAATGACTGTTTATCTGTTTATCAAATCTATGCATTCCCTAGGAATCAAACCTATTGATGGCGCTAGCACTAGCGCTGTACTCGGCTGTCAGCTACAGGAATGCTGGTTGAAATGTTTTAACCAGATGCTGGTAGCCATTTTGTTCCGTTCACCTCAATAGCTTCCCTTCCTGTCTTTATTTTAGAAAATGTAAAAGGCATTTGACCTCCGTATGCTTAAAAAACGTAAAAAGGTTTACAATATATGACCCCTCTTCCTTCCACAAACAGAGCTAAAGCTATCATTTGCGTCCATTAACATTTGTTAAACACGAGGAACACGAGGGCCTTAACTGGCTCGTATTAAAGCAGCGATGAGAAAGACAGGATGCCCGTAATGTTATTCAGCAGTCTCCCTGCCCTTGCTTTTTATTACCTATGATATTTATACACTGTTTTAACCTCTGACTCTTTTCAGTGTGCACCGTAGTCTGTCAGATGCATGTAGGGTGAATGTCTTCTGTTTCCAGCCCCTCTCCCTACAGTCTATTAAAATCTGCTCTGGACTTCTGCCATAGGCACATCATTTATCTCAGCGCTGGCCAAGAAGAATTATTGTTGTGTAAATCTCAAAGCCTTTTAGGAGATCAAAGTTCCAAAATATAAATCACATTTCTCTTTAGATATAAAACGCACACATGCTCTCGCACACATGCGGCAGGGGGGGAAACACACATTCGCCTTCCCCGTGTGTGGATACGAGGGAGGTTCTCCACCCAAATCTCTTCCCACAGGGTAGAGCGAAGACGGCCTATCCTCCTCCTTATCTCCCCTTCTTCCCTCTGTTCCACTCCTCCACCAATTCCCTCTTTTCTTTTCTCCACAGAGGATGCACTTAATCCTTTTCTCTTTGTTAACTTTTGCTTTTTTTCTTCTTTTCTTTGAAATCTCTATCCATATTTTCACCTACACCTACACCCCCATCCTTCTTCAATTCAAAGGAAAAATATTTTAACCTGATTTAAATCACAACGGAATATGATTGATTTCACTATCATACATGTCTTTTGTAGGCTAGGGCTCAATTTGGTGGAAGCAGGAAAGCTTAAAGAGATAGTTCACCCAAAAATGAAAATTCTGTTGTGTATTGCACCCGTATCCTTTCAAGTCTGACTCTGTTTCTTCTGCAGAGCACAAATGATAATATTTTAAAGAATTTGTTTGTCACAGAGACATTGTAGTATTATTTACGTATTGTTCTAGACTTTATTTCTATTTTTAATTACATTTTGTTTTTAGATTTTTTTATGTGAATTTTAGTTTGTTTTAGTACCTTTTTGTTTACCTTTAATTTAGATTTCTTTTTTAGTACTTTTAGTACTTTAGCATCTCTGTTAGTTGTCAAGGCAGTATTTAATTTTTTTGTAGGTTTAAGTTTTGTCCAATAATTACGCTATTCCTATGGATGCCTGTTTCCACCACTAAATTAAAAAAAAATAAAAAAGGGTTTGACTTTTTTTCTCAGGATTGCATGATACAAACTTGCAATTCTGACATTTTTTTCTCTCATAAGTGTGAGATATAAACTCACAACTGTGAGTTATAAAGTCAGAATTGCAAGTTATAAAGTCAGAAGTCACAATTCTGACTTTTTCCTCAGAATTGCATTATATAAACTCACAATTGCGAGGTAAAAACTTCTGACTTGTTTTCTCGAAATTGTGAGTTTGTATCTCTCAATTTTGACTTTTTTCTCGGAATTGTGAGACATAAACTCGCAATTGTGAGTTATAAAGTCCAATTTTGAGGGGGAAAAAGACTCAGGGCTCCACACAAAAAAAAATCAATTTAGGAGCCATTGGCTCCTATGAGAAATATAATTAGGCACCAGATATTTTTTTTTTGGGTGCCACAGAATAAACGTGTGTTTTGTTTGTTTGTTTTTAAACCCTTTAACATTTCAGTCATACTATCATGTGTTTATGTCTCATCTTTTCCTGTCTTTATCAACGTTTTAATCCATTGTGTAGATGTCCTGGGAACTAAACATCTTTTCCAACTTGGGAATACATTCACAAGGAATTGTTTGTTACACAGAATCTGTGCCAAAATCATGGACCATAACTATATCAGCATCACTTAGGAGTGTAGTTTGGGCTCCTCCTCAGTGCATCCTAAATGTTGTCATATGTCTTTCATCTAGTCTGCTTTTTTTTCCATTAGTAACATGGAATTTTATAGGTGTTGAATTTTAGCTTTAGATCCTTGCATTGTTTCTTAACAACAGGTTAAGTAAAAATATGAATGTGCAATATAGCACAGAAATTTAGCAGAATTCTCCTCTTTATAGTTATTTTTCTAGCTGACTGATGAGCTTATGGAGGCCGAATGGTTATTCTGAGTTAAATGTACTGTTAGATGTACTGTTACATGTTGTTTATGCTTTACAGGTTTTCTGAAGTATGAAACATTGAATGAGCGATTACATAAGACATTTCAATAAGTTGTACTGGAGGCTATATTATAAATATGGCCCACCTTTTGATGTCCATTTATGTTTATTTTGTACTATAGTAGTAAAGAGAAAGATATGATAGTTTCACGTGCCGCTTTAACTGAGGCGCTAAAGCTATTGTTCATGCTGCTTAAGGAGCGCCAAACCAGTATTTATTCTTTGAATTTCGTTATGTTCGTTAAGTTGATACTTTGTTTATTAAAAAGTAACAAAGCATTATTGTGATTACTTGACGACAAGTGCACTACCAAAAGTATGATGTTCACACATTGACAGAATACAGCATATAGACCAAAAATCTTGATAAGAAGAAGCCATAGTATTTATTATAAACTAGAATTGTTAATGATATTGTTAATGTCCACACAACTGACAGCTTTACCTGTTGTAGTTTGTTCAAGTTGTAGATGAAATAGACATTGCTGTTCCGCACTTTCACTTTGCACGTCTCCGTCATTTCAACCTCCCTAATGCTGCGCAGTGGAGCTGCTTTCAGCAGTTGTGCCGTCAACGCTAAAGTCCAGCAGAGATTAGGACTGCTTGAAACACTTTTTTCCTCTAAAACTTTGATACACATTCTTTCAGTTTATTACGTCAACATAACCAACTATTAAAACAGTCAGGAAAAAAGGCATAACATGCACATTTTAAAATCATAACATGTAAATTTATGCAGTCGCCACTGGCAACCTTAGCAAAAATTTAACTCAAATGAATATTTTTGGTCGCAAATGCGACCATTATAGTCGCAGTCTGGAGCCCTGAGACTGACATGTTCTCAGAATTGCGAGTTTGTATCTCCCAGTTCTGACTTTGCTTCTCAAAATTGTGAGTTTATGTCTCATAATTCTGAGAAAAAAAGTCAGAATTGCAAGTTTGTATCACGAAATTCTGAAAACAAGTCAGAATTGTGAGATAAAAAGTCGCGATAACCTTTTTAAAATTTTTTTATTCACTGGCGGAAACAGGCTTCCATATATTTCTGCTTCATTTCAGTGAACAAAAATGAGTTTTAGTAGTTTCAGTTTTAGTTTTAACAATAGCAACACTGATTGAACAGAGAGGAGAGACATCTTAAAAATATCTTTTGTGTTTAACAGAAGAAAGCAATACTGCTTTGGAATGACATGAGGATGAGTAAATGACGATTTTTATTTTTGTGTGAACTATCCCTTTAATCGAGTTCTGTTTTATGAACTACAACAGGAATGCTGTCTGTTAGATCTCTTAGCATTGTGTCACTATAATCAGCTGATGTCCCATCTAGGTGTAATGCCATCATAAATCTTTTCCGATCCATCTTAGATACATGGCTGCTATCTAAAAAGCAAATATCTTACAGAAATACAAAAAATATTTTTTTCCCCTTACATACAACATCCAATGTGGTAGGATGTTTTATTTTTGGTGTTTTTTTATGAGAATTTCTGGGTGGGATGTTAAAATGAACTCATTTTGGTGACAGGGCCTATATGGGGGCATTATTCTGACATCTCTTGTCTCTGCGATGAGTGTGTATGTGTGTTTGCGTGTGGCAGCGTTCTGATATGTGTTGATCCCAGTCTGCAGGCAGATTCTATCTACAAACACGGCTCACATGTGGGAAGACTAAATGAAAAAAGGGGTTTGCCATTAAACTGCCAGGGATTATATACTGTGTGCTCTGTGATGTGCCAGCAAAACAGATTTGGTGGCATTGATTTGACAGAGAAAAGAGTGACAGAGAGAAGAGAGGGATTGGGGTGAGTGAGGGGTGGAGGGTTGATGGAAGGAGCATTTTTTTTTTTTTTGGAGTTTCCTTTTTTATCCCCTCAGACACTTTGTCATTGTGTACACTGTGCTTAGAAGTAAGAAAGTAAATATCCTGGATTGACTGCGGCTGTCAGGACGGGTAATTTGCTGCATGTGTGGATTTAGTGAGATTTAAGTTACGTCTGTCTGGAGAAGTTCTCTCGGCCTTTGAGTGAATGCTTTAGATCAGAATGGATGATAGGAGGAGCCTGTGGAAGACAAGATAATGTCTGTGAGGAAGGACAGATCATATCCATGCACACAAACTGGCAGCGGAAACTTTTCCAGCGAATGAAACCTCACCGTGTGTTTCTCGTCTAAACGGTTCTGAGCGTAACTTGGAACCTCTACGCGCTCCATAATGTGGATCGGATTATGTGCGTTCACTGGAAATACGCCATTCATATGGGGCTCGTGATATTTTGATGGCATAGAGGAGATGAATGACACTCGGTATTCGTGCAATAAAAGAAACCTTCTCGTAAGCGCTGACTCAAAGCCAAATACGATGACCGCAGCTTACTAGGTGGTATAGAATTTTACAGAGCCATAACAGCTTCATATCCGTTTCCTCACTGAGGTGGGATGTTATGTGCGAAGCAACCTTGAGTAACACCATCCACCCCTTTAATGTTCTCTTGAAGCCAACTGTAGCATTGTGACAAAGTTTACACCTCATTGACAGGCTAATATCCTCATCCTGACACAGTGGGCGGCCGTCTATGGGAGTTTTAAAGGGAGCTGCTAAATGGGACGCCTTTGCTCATCAAAGTCAGCACACACATTTATAAAGCTGTGAATCCCAGCACTCGAGACCTTTGAAGAGAAGGTGTGGGTTTATAGCGGACAGCTGTTTCTCTAAAGAGTAGGAGCTGGCACTGTAGGGAGGTGAGGTATGCGTTGTTCGTGGGGTCACATGTTCGCCGTTAGTGGACCTGCGTGTGTGCGCGTGTGTGATGGAGCGCTGACGTTGACGTGTTAGACTAATGTGTGAACTCTGGGGGTAGAGGGCTACGGCGTGAGTCAATGTGGGTTTTTCTCTTGTCTATGCGAATGGGGTCAGGAGAATGAGAGGTACAAAATGGAATATATGTGTCAAAGGGCTTTGAAAATAAATCACAAACTCCAAAAGCGACCGTACTTCAGGTCATATGGACTCCAGACGAACAGAGGATTGATATTATCTGGGAAAAATGGAAACTCATGGAGGCACTGAATGTTGCAGGAACTGTGGTTCACCTTGGCCTTCACTTTTGAGTGATTAGCACTGTATCAAACATCTTTATTAATCAGAATTTTTGTCTTAAAAAATGTAATTTTCTTTTCTGTTTTGGTAACACTTTACACTAAGGTTCAGTAGTTAACTGCATTAGCCAACATGAACTAAGAATGAACAATACTTGAGATTAAGACATTTATTAATCTTAGTTAATGTTATGTCAACATGAACAAACTATGAATGACTGTATTTTTAACTAACATTAACAAAGATGTATAAATAGTAATAGGTAATAAATGTATTGTTCTTTGTTCATTCATGTTAGTTAATACAATAACTAATAATATAATACAATAACTTAATAAATGACGCCTTATTGTGCAGCGTTACCTCTTTTAATATATATTTTTAAATATTTAAAATTTAATTACATTTATTTCAGCCTTGTTTTTTTAAATTGCATAAACATTCTCAACTTCCACAACACAATACATAAAAATTTATATATTTTTTAAATATTTAAAAATTTAATTACATTTATTTGCACCTTATTTTTATTTTATTGCATAAACATTCACGACTTTCACAACATAAATTTTTTTTTTTAATATTTAAAATCTAATAACATTTATTTGAACCATGTTTTCTTTTGCATAAACATTCACAAATTCCATGATATAAAATTTAATTTCATTTATTTGAACCTTGTTCTTTTTTAAAATATTTTTTGCGTAAACATTCAAAATTTCAACAACATAAAACACAAAACATAAAATATGTATTTTAACCATATTAATTACATTTATTATGGAATTTGAGCCTTGTTAACGTCTTTTTTACATAAACGTTTAAAATTTTCATGACATAAAACATAAAACAACTAAACATAAAAAGGATTATAGACCTGAATATGACAATATCAACTTTCAGTGTTTCTTCCTGACCTCTGCGGTGTTGTTTGAAGTTGCTCATTATTACAGTTATGCAATTATGCAGTTTCCTGGCAAGAGCTTGTTCATTTGAGCTACTTTTACATTTTTTTTATTGCGTAAACTATGACATGTTTTCAGAGAATACGTCAAAAACAATTTATAAGAATAAACAGTTTGATGGAGTAACAAAAATAGTTACATTCTCTGAAAACAAGACTTTATATCTAATGCAGTTTTGCTTGTCATGTAAATTTATCTTGTTTTAAGAATGTTTAGATATTACTTTAACTGGAAAAAGCCAGAAAAGAGTGTTTGTAGTGTACTAAGATAATATGCCAGTGTAGTTTGCAAAGCTCTAAGAAAACAAACACAGGAAATACTTTTTTTATTAGTTTTTTTTTTTTTTTTTTTGTTTTTTTACAGACAAAAGGCCCTTTCACACACTGGTAAATTACTGTTATGAGATCATGTGTGAACAGGACCTTTTCAAAAATACTGATAAATTTGTTCNTGTAGTGTACTAAGATAATATGCCAGTGTAGTTTGCAAAGCTCTAAGAAAACAAACACAGGAAATACTTTTTTTATTAGTTTTTTTTTTTTTTTTTTTTTTTTTTTTTTACAGACAAAAGGCCCTTTCACACACTGGTAAATTACTGTTATGAGATCATGTGTGAACAGGACCTTTTCAAAAATACTGATAAATTTGTTCTGGCAAATTACCAGGATAAGAACTTGTAACATTAGCAGCAAACTACCGGTAATGTGCTCTGTGTGAACGCAGAACGATATTACCGGTGTGAGCACATTCTATTTATTCATTTTATTTAGGACAGTGGAGATGAGACCGGAAGTTAGTGGGAGAGAGGGGGTGGGGGTGGTATCGGGAAAGGTCCATGAGACAGGATTCGATCTCGGGACACCCAAGGCACAACTGCACCAATGTCGGTGCACTGCCCGCAAGGCTATTGGCGCCGACCAATCAAAACATTCTGACGCAGATGACACAAAAATGAAAACATCAACAAAAAACACTACCTGCGTATGCACCACCATGTTTACAAACACAATACCGGGAGTCACAGCCGTTTAGAGGTCATTTCCACAGAATATACCGGTATTTTGAAAGTGATGTGTGAATTGTGCTTTACTGGTAAAAAGACGAAACGTCATTGCCTGTGTGAACAGCGCATTTTCGTATTTACTAATTTTATGGCAATTTACTGATATTATTATGTGAAAGGGGCTAATGAGAAAAAAGCGGATCACTAGGCTGGACTTTTGGAAAATAAAGGTTTGTTGTTAAATCATTTTTTCCTTTGCTTTACAGGGTGACATTTGATGCTACATAAGTGAAAGAATAAATATGACATTTGTCCCACTTAACATGCTATGTATGAGCAAAGAGACTCAATTCTCTCTCGCTCTCTTTTTCTCTCGTTCTCCTTTTCTTTCCAAGGTGTCATTCTCAGATGTGAGAAGGAGAGAACAAAAGACATGGAGGATGAAGTAAAGAAAGTTAATGTTCCCCCTGTCCAATCCTTACCCTTAGGGCACAGGTCTCTTCTATTCTCTCAGTCTTTTATTTATCGTTCCCTCTTCTCCTCTGACTGAAATGATATGCTCTCCTTTTTCTTTCCTCTCATTTCTCTCCAGTCTAAAATTCGTCCGTTTGAGCTGCCGGATTAAGTCTCGCGTGTACGAGTCTTTGCCGTTGTGGTCGACAGAGGTCCTCGAGTTTCACGGGGGCCCGCCGGTCCCCCTCAGGCGACAGCATGATGTCAGCAGCCATGTCCTGAGCGCTTGTGTCAGTGGCTGTCTATCATCCGAACCCATCAATGTGCCGTGGCAGCCATTCGTCACTTTGAGTTAGCGCGGTTACTGTCGCCGCTCGCAGCACAAACACTGACACTCAGGTTTCGGCCCTGACTATCACCATGGTGATCGTGAAAAACACAATACACGTTATGCAACAGCAAAGAGAGATCAGATACGCAGCTTAGGTCTATTTGTTGATCGCCAAAGCCGCTGTACACCAGATTTTCTTAGCATATGTGCGAAACTATATATGTGTGTGTGTTGTTTGTGATTGACAGTCCTACTGAGGCAAGGCCAGGTGGCGTCCTGTTGTAAATTTGCTTCTACCTTTCTCTCCGCACTCGTCCCTCCCAGCTACAACCTGTCATGCTTGACAGCACACACAAAGGAGGAGAAAAGAGAGAGAGGCAGGGGAATGAGGATTAAAAAGAAAGAGAGATAAAAAAAAAACTTTAAAGATGAAATTAAAGAAAAGAAGATGAGCTGACAGCAGCTTGTGAGAAGGTATTGTCTGATGGGGAAATGTATCTGTGAAAGGGAGGCTTTGATCACTAGAGGACACGAGAAGGGGGGAGAGCTTGTAAAACGGCACTCTTTCAGATGGGAGTGAGAGACTGCAGGAAAATAACTAGACCTGCAATTACAGGAGGGGAAACAACACTAGTGCTAATGACACTACAAAATAGATGCTGGGAGGGTCGGTGACAGGAGGATCTCTTGTTTGGGTTTCTGATAGTCTTTGTACTAGCACTCTATTGTAGACGGCCTCATAAAAGTTGTGTACAGGAACCAGATGAGAGATTTAATCTGTTTACACTGCAATTCAAAAGTTTGACATCAGTATGTTTATTTTTTTCTTTTTTGAAAGAAACAAGGATGCATTAAACTGATCAAAAGTGACAGTAAAGACATTTGTAATGTTACTAAAGATCTCTAATTCAATTAAGCATTATTCTTTTTTGTCCTGTGCCACGGTTTCCACCATGCAGTAATGGTTTTCTGTTTTCAACAGTGATGATAATAAGAGATGTTTCACCAAATCAACATACTGGCACGATTTCTGCAGGATCATGTGACGCTGAAAACTGGAGTGATGGCTGATGAAAATGAAATAGAAAATAGTTCTTTTAACTCGTGATAATATTTCAGAATTTTACGGTTTTTACAGCATTTTTGTCATTTGTTTAAATAAATGCAGCAAATACAAATGAAGATATTTTTGATGAAATCTGAGAGCTTCCTGACCCTGCATAGACGGCAATGCAACTATCACTTTCAAGGCCCAGAAAGGCAGTACGGGCCAGTGTTGGGAAAATATACTTTTAAAAGTAATGCATTACAGTGTTGCGTTACTTCCTAAAAAAGTAACTAATTACGTTACTTAGTTACTTTTTATAAAAAGTAATGCGTTATGTTATTTTTGCGTTACTTTTTAAATCTGGGCAGGGCTTGCTTGTTTGTTTTTAATATAAAAAAAGAGTTATTTTTGGCAAATGTTAAAGCCCTTTCACACCAGTAGCCTCAGGCTGAAGGAAAAGTAAATTTACATCTGTACAGTAGAACGCAGAAGAAGAAAGTCCAACACAAAAACAAATCTTGAATAATTTTTAACATGGTCGATCAATCTAATATTAACCTAGAAAAATGTGCGCTATTCAAGTGTCTGTGCAAAGTGTGGAAGCCGAATAGCAGTGTGCTCACTGCATGACAGATGGAGGCGCCGGTGTGGTCACTTGCTCTTAAAATACTTCGTCATTTTTTGTAATATGTCTTTTGAATCTGTAGAGACATTTATTTGTTTGCACTCAGAATAACAATGAAACATTGCGCTTTTGTAAAATAATAAGAGCAGAGCACGTCTGAGAACGTGAGCGCGTCACTTTGAAACTGTGTATTCTTGCCTTACAGCATACATGCATACAGGCGCATCACTACTACGAAAATGACGAGTGTCGACGACTTCATCTCTTAAGCCGAAAACAAAGAAAGCGTTGATGAACGTTGATGCAGTGCTGTTTGCTGTTTTTTTTCCTGACACATTCATAATAATTACATCTGCGCGGTGGCAAGCTTTTTTTTTTGCTTCTGCTTGAGCGCTTATGTAGGCAATTAAAGGTTATTAATTATTAATTAAAGGATATTTGTATTGCTTAACATCTAATTATTGCAGGTTAGCATCATATTCTGAGTTGCATTTCACTTTTTTTATTCATTTTGATGAATCTGTTTTTTGTTAGATGAATTAATGCATGTTCACAATTATTCTAGAATTAAAGTAACATCTTACTCCTGATTTCTCTCAACATGGGGTCAGGAGAGCTTACAATCAATAATTTTGAAAATGTAACTTGTAAATTAAAAAATAATGTGTTACTTTACTAGTTATTCAGAAAAAAAAAAGGAATTTGATTACGTAACTCACGTTACTTGTAATGCCTTACCCCCAGCACTGGTAAGGAAGGACATTGTTAAAGTAGTCCATGTGATTCAACCGTAATGTTATGAAGCTATGAGAATACTTTTTGTGCACCAATAGTGACTTTATTTAACAATTTCTTCTCTTTTGTGTCAGTCTTCACAAGAGCACCTTTCTGGGCCTTGAACGTCAGAAAACTCTTGTATTTCCTTAAAAAATATCTCAGTTTGTGTTCTGAATATGAACAAAAGGGTGAGTAATTAATGACAGAATTTTCATTTTTGGGTGAATTATTCCTTTAAGGAACAACAGGAACACAGGTATGGAGGAACACCTCCCATTTCCCTGGATGCTATTACCTGTTGGATTGTTTTGAATTGCAGTTCAGTCAATTCCAATTCCTGTCCTTGCCATTCACATTCCAATTTGACTTCCCGTGGTATGTGGCCTATTCAATTCAAATTCCAAGTCATGAATGAAAAGGTATTTGGTTTTTAAATTCAGAATTTTGCTACACCCTAGTTTTAATCTGTATTGTCTGAGGTGCTATTCTCCATCATTTCCTGTCATTTGTTGAATATCCCTGTCAATACAAGTGGCAAAAGACCAAAACTACAATTAAAAAGTGAGAAGTGAAAGCTCAAACAGATAGAGAGACACTTGTGTGGGTGTGTCTCCGGGAGCTGGGGGTGAAGGATAGTACAGAGAAACCGCTGATGGGTGAGGTCCGAGATAATCAGCCTTATTTAAGGATTTGAGGTGTGTGTGTGCTGAGCGTTGCTTCAGTGCTCTTCTATAGCTCTGTGCCACTTTGATAAGCAGAGCAGCTCGCTGCTGGTGGGGGAACTCATGAGGGGGCCTGTCTGATGAGGACCTGCCGCTGTCTGCGTGGGGTCTCTGACTGGAACATGGCCTTTGATGTCTCTCTCCTTTCTTCCCCCCCCCACCCGTCTCTCTGTGTCTCTCATTCTTTCTTTTTCTTGAACCCCCTCTGGCTTAACACAAGAGCATTCAAGTGGCCAATGTTCCACTTGAGTGTACTTCTGTATTGACAAGTATCTGCTGAAGTGTGACCTGCCTCTCTGTTGTGTTAATTCAGGCTGAATTGCTTATGAGTTTGCCCTCTTCTTTAATGCCCTTTTCCTTTCCTTGCTGAACTCCTGCTGTTTTAATCTTTTCACGGACGGTTTAAACAATTTGTGTTTGTATCTAAAATGGAGGTGTATGTTTATGTTAGAGCTTGGGTGTCAGAAATGTACATACGTGTGAGAATGTGTTTCGGAGTGTAAGGGAGAGTAGAGGAAATGGAAAAAGAGTTGAGCTGAGGTGTGTGTGTGTATGTGTGTCGACTCTGATGGAGGTCAAACAGCACCTGTCAACAGCCTTGCTGCTTTAATGTGACATATTAATGTGACCTGCCAATGCCAATAAGTCACTACACATTGCACATGTGCGCATATTTATAAGCCTCCATAAATTCAAGTGGCTTGTGAAAAATTTAATCTCCTCTCATGCCCAGAACTGCTGAGTTGCTTCATAAAGCTTTGAGCAAACATATTTTTTCTACCTGTTGTAAAATTGTTGTGGCATTTTTTTTTTTTTACCTCACTTATGATTAATGTATATATTTATATATTTCTGCGCAATCTGTGCAGATATATTCAGATGCAATGTCTTTACTGAATCTTTAGTTACATCAAACAGCCCAATTAATTAAAGGTAAAAAAACCTTGACTAATCCACCCTTGTCATTTCCTACTTAATAATTAACCCCACTAATCACTGTATTAATTATCAGATCATCTCAGTCATGAGCACACGTTTGTCATAAAGAAGTCTTACTGGAATTTTAAGTCTGAGACTACAAATGAAAATGCTTCTATTTTGCATCTTCTCATTTAATACAATTTGCATTGTAAGGTATATCATCAGCTCAGCATAACTTTTGAGAGAAAAGTTTAATTTCCAAATATCTTTGCTTGTTTGGTTTGTCCCCTTTTGCATTTATTGATACTCAAACTTCATGAACTCCACACTAGACCTTATTTAGATTTAGACCTCCAATCTTAAAGGGATAGTTCACCCAAAAATGAAAATTTGATGTTTATCTGCTTACCCCCAGGACATCCAAGATGTCCAAGACTTTGTTTCTTCAGTAGAACACAAACAAAGATTTTTAACTCAAACCGTTGCAGTCTGTCAGTCATATCATGGCAGTCAATGGGACCCATGGTTTTGAGAGTCAAAAAAACATACACAGACAAAACCAAATTAAACCCTGCGGCTCATGACGATACATTGAGGTGTTAAGACATGAAACAATCGGTCTGTGCAAGAAACTGAACTGTATTTATATAATATTTAATAATTTTTTACCAAATTTTTTTTTTACCAATACCAATACTCAATGTCCAACTGTCCTGAGCACACTCACAACAGCCGCATGCACGGAAGTGATCTGTTGTGCGTATACGTCACTCATTGTTTACATAGTGCAGAGATTGTGGGTATGACGGCTACTCAAAGTGGTAATTACTTGTGCTTATCCTGATTGTTGCAACAGATTAAAAACTAAAAGATTACTATTGCTTGTGCAAACTCATCTGGGAGTGTTGACTTTTCACCGACTCCCAAGTTTTGAGGTTAAGCGACTGAAGTTATGGTTGCTTGCTCTTGTATATACGAGAGCACGTTGACGCGTCACGCGCCGGCTGTTGTGAACGCGCTCAGGACAGTTGGACATTGCGGTGGATCATAGGTAAAAAATTATATAAATAATGTTCAGTTTCTTGCACAGACCGATTGTTTCGTGTCTTAACACCTCAGCGTACGTCAGAAGCCGCAGGGTTTAATTTGGTTTTGTCTGTGTATGTTTTTTTTTTTTTTTTTAAAGCTGTGGATCCCATTGACTGCCATTATATGACTGACAGACTGCAGCGGTTTGAGTTAAAAATCTTTGTTTGTGTTCTGCTGAAGAAACAAAGTCACCTACATCTTGGATGCCCTGGGGGTAAGCAGATAAACATCAAATTTTCATTTTTGGGTGAACTATCTCTTCAACAGTGGCACACACTTTATATTAATTTATATTAGATTAAAAGATTTGTTCACTTCCCGAAAAAAAAAAAATTATCTGATAATTTACTCACCCCCATGTAATCCAAGATGTTCATGTCTTTCTTTCTTCAGTCGAAAAGAAATTAAAGTTTTTGAGGAAAACATTCCAAGATTTTTCTCCACATAGTGGACTTTAATGGTTACCAATGGATTGAAGGTCCAAATTGCAGTTTTAATGCAGCTTCAAAGGGCTCTACACGATCCCAGGCGAGGAATAAGGGTCTTATTTAGTAAAACAAACAATTCATTTTCTAAAAAAAAATACAATTTTATATACTTTTTAACCACAAATGCTCATCTTGCACTAGCTTTGCGACATGCGTCCGCAACTTTGTGCATTACATAATCATGTTGGAAAGATCACACACGGTTAGTTGTTTGTCTGTGTACTTTGGTTCATAAAGGTTGAGTAGGGCGAAAAACTCCATCTCATTTTCTCCTCCAACTTTAAAATCGTTCCAAAATCGTTGTTTTACCGCCGTTTGACTTTCCTTGCACATTCACTTTGTAAACACTGGATCCCTACTTCCACCTACGTCACGCGTGACCTTTCCAGCGCGATTATGCAATCCATGTAGTCAACCTAGAAATCTTATATGCTTCCTCTTCAATTGACGCCATAAAGTTTGTGTTTTAATTGTTTGAAATTCTAAAATGTGATCTTAGGCTTTTGGATCCCACTTAATATAGGCATCAATAGTTTTTCACCAAAAATGGGCTCATATCTCACCTGTGCTGTTTGATAATTCAGAACATATTCGATGCATTTTATTCCCATAAATTTCTGATCATCAGAAGAGGTAAAACAGGAAAAGGCAGGTACGTCAGGTAGATTTGCAAGCTCTAGTTTGAAAAGACTACAGCTAGTCTGCTCTCTCCTAGTCTTTGTCTATGTAATTTTCTCTGCTCTCCTCAATCCCCTCCGCCTGAAGTGAACGAGGTGGATGCAGTTTGACAGATCGACAGGGTTCAGCCTCCTGACAGAGTTTCAGCCTGGAAAGCTCAATGACTTCAGACATGCCCTCGAGTAGAGAGAGGTTACACAAACTGGCCCCTAACCACCAACACTAATCACAAACTTACAGTCCTCTGCCATAATCAATGTCACACATGTGCGTTACTGCTGTTATCTGCCCTACATCAAAACAGAAACATAAATAAAAGAAATGCCTGAACCCCATGAGGGAGAGGTTCAAATGAACTCTGACAGCTCGACACACAATATGGCATCCGTAATGTGATTACGGCCGTATGGCACTCGCTGCCTACACTCACAGCTCTCTGAGGGAAAGTCTGGACCGGCAATGCCAAACATATTACCACAAGAAAGAGGTAAGAGGGCTTTTTAGCCACTAGAGTTTACGTTTGGAAGTTTCATGCTTTAGGAAGCCTGCGGATGACGCTAATGTTGAATCAAAACTCTGCGTGATCACTAACACATGTGGAAAGGACGAGAGAGAGTAGATGACGCTAAGGTATATTATGAATCTTTCGCAGTTAAAATGGATTGCTTTGTGGCTTACGATTATTTCAGATTTCCTGGCTTGCCCTGCTCTAGAAAGCTTGGAGAGCCGTCAAAAAACAAAGGGCAAAATGGAAAAAACAAGGCAATGAACTATGGCTGTCACACCTGTGAAAAAAGTAAAATGGAGAGAAATGGAAAGAAAGAGAGAGAGAGAAGGGAGCAAGACAGAAAAAATGGCTCTTGCTGTTAAGTCCAGCAGGACATCCAATAAAAATTCTTCAAAAGTCCACAGCTGACATTGAAAAATAGCAAAAGTATAAAGTGGGGCAGGGTAAATAAAGAGAGGGGTTATTATATTTGGCAGGACAGGAGTGCATTTTGAAATGAGCTGACAGTAAGAAAGGGAGAGAGAGAAAGGAAAGTACTGTGGCGGTATTATGGTACAGGGATAGTATCAGATATTAAGTATTATGTTAGTATTTTCACATTAACATGGTACTGAATGATTAATGTGTGCATGGTATTTTACTAGGGACAAATGATATGGAAATGTTTTTTTCATGTATCATATCGGCCAATAGTCTTTAGTTTGACTTTAGTTAGACAGGCGATCTGACCAATCATAACGCAGAATCTGCTATTTTTGTCCGACAAATAAACCAGACAGTAGAGGAAATTAACGTTGTCAACTAGAACTTAAAAAATGGTGTGTATTGATGTCTTTCTGCAGTTGAAACAAGATAACTTCTGATGTTCATTCATGTTTTTTGTGCTATAACTAGTAAAGAAGAAGATATGATCGGCTGACGTGATCTGTCACAACACATTAAAGAGCCACAAATCGGTATTTATTGTCTGAGTTTGTTAAAAAGTGACAAAATTTGAAACCTGGGACTGTTTCTAAAAGTAACCTGTTCTCTCTTGTCTGTCGGCGTGTTGTCAGTGTCCTCTTTGCTCCAGAATTTATTTTTTACTGTGAGAAAATTTAGAATGTAAAGAATTTAAATGATTTTTTTTGTTTTGTTTTATTGTCAAAATAGTATAGGATGTTCATTCTAGCCATGTATCAGTTATTAGCGGGGGTGCACATAAGTGGTCCACAGGTCCAAAATGAGAAAATGAAAATGCACCGACATGGTTGCAGCTGTTAATGCACAATTACCATTTTAGATCTATTCGAACTAAAAGTATAATTTTAGGCTATTCCCTACAGTTTTCAAAGCATAATGCAAAAACATAACATTTCATTCATTGAGGCTCTTTACTGAATGTTCTTTAATTAGCAGAAGCGCTTAACCCGGCAGAAGCACATATAGCCTACTTACTTTCCGGCAACCCGCCAAAATAAAAGCTTGCTAATTTAGGTTTGAAAATAAAGTAAATATTATTTTATTTTTAGGTTTACTATAAAATAATCGTGTTTTTATTTAATACTCCCTTTTTATTTTAAAACGTAATAGTGTTACCACACTTTATTATTTTGTTTATTATTTTATATATATAAAAAAACGAAATAAATAAAGTCCAATGATGTTATTATCACTATTATTAATTTGTTGGTTTTTTAGAGTCATATTTAATGGGTCACACTATGTGTATTGTGAGGACCAAACCAAATCTCCAGGTACTTTTTTGAGAACCAGGCTAAAAAAGGCTTATGTGGACCCCTGGTTATTATTTATAACCTAAATGTAATCATCGACCAAAATTATAATATTTATGCATCCCTAAAATTTACATATTAAACCACAGTTTTATTCTAAGGTGCGTGTACACCGAATGTGCCTCTGCTCACACAGCCAGCAAAGTAACTTTTTTTTATCTTTTGGTCAAACTACATTGCTACTTTCTCTATTGCTTGTTAATGAAACACTGTTTTGAAAACAGCTGAGCTTTTGTCGTGTATCTCATGAAATGTAGCCAAGTTAGTTTCTCGACAACACTGGCCAGCAATGGTTATCCTCCTCATACCATTTTTTTTTCGCGTGTGCTTTTGAGTCATAGGCTGAATGAACAGTGATAGCATTGGTTTTAAGAAGAGAGACGTGAGTAATGTTTGCATGGCAGCCTTTGAACTGGGAGTGTGTTTTCAAGCCCAAAAGGAAGGTATTGTTCTGCCAAACAGAGCAAATCCTTTAGTCTCCAGAAATTACAGTTATTCTTCAGCACTGTTTTAAAATGTGTCAACAGCTATGGAGATGGGCTGCATTTGCCAGCGGTCTAGCTTTGCTCAGTTCTCCTCCCCCATTTTTTACCCAATAACATGTTAAATGCTCCACTAGCATGACCTGCTTCTCTCTCTCCCTCTCTGAACAGCCAAAGCTCACAAACCCAAAGTCCCTAATAAAAGAAAATGAATGCTATCCATCATTTTCTTCTTCCACATCCAACTCTGTTAAACACATGCTCGCACACTTTCTGGATCAGATGTTTGTTGTGCCAAGAGGTGAGTGACAGGCTGAAATTGTGGCGTTATGACTTAAGAAATGTTGTGAATTCTTCAGGGGCGTTCACGCTGACAGCAAACTGTAGCAGCAAAGCGATGAAAAGTCAGTCATTTTCAGAGAGCGTTTGAGGTGATGCGATGTGGCCGTGTCACGAGGCTGAGAAAAGTTTAACTTTATGTCTGTGAAATACTGGCATAGTATTCAGTGCTGAGGTTTAGCATCTGCAAAATAAATACGTTTATGTTACTGTGAGCTATTTCACGGTTCTGGTTTGTGTAAAAGTATGTGTGGAAAAACCATATCAGAAATTGTCAGCATTACAAATGAGTTTGATTATCCGTTGATAATTTGTCTTGTTCATGATGTATTACGCACTGGAACAATTTATGCAAAACCCTTCCCTCCAGAATATTAGTTTTTTATTGGTACTGTGTCTTATTTTTACTGCTTAAAATCTTACTTGTGATCAGATTTTAACAGCTGTGGTCAGTTGCCCCTACAAACAACACTAGGGCAACAAGCAGAAGAAACTCTTTTAGTGAACAACAAAGCAGCTATGTGGCAACCGTAACCAATAAAATTGCTAAAGGAGAAGTTCACTTCCAAAACAAAAATTTACAGATAATGTACTCACCCCCTTGTCATCCAAGATGTCTTTCTTTCTTCAGTCCTAAAGAAATTATGTTTTTTGAGGAAAACATTTCAGGATTTCTCTCCATGTAACAGACTTCTATGGTGCCCTCGAGTTTGAACTTCCAAAATTCAGTGTAAATGCAGCTTCAAAGGACTCTAAACGATGAAGAAGAAGAATCTAGTGAAACGATTGGTTATTTTTTTTAAAAAAA
>JAHKKF010519797.1:0-11765 GCA_019740295.1 Labeo calbasu | reverse complement strand
CTCCAACTTCAAAATTGTTCTACATCGCTGCAGAAGTACCGAGCCAGTGTTTACAAAGTGAACATGCAAAGAAGGTCAAACGCCCTTTACGAAAAAAAGTAAAACAGTGATGTAGGACGATTTTAAAGTTTATACTTTATTTTTAATAAAATTCCACATCGCCTCAGTAAGAACGTGGTCCTTTGTTCACTTCATTGTACTGCAGATTCGTTTACAAACAAGGCACAACTTGATGCAGGATTTTCAGAAAGATTGAAACTAAAAAAATTAAACTCTGATATAAAATTGTAATGAAAATGTAGCCATGTTGAGTAATTTTGAAAATTGAGGATGTGATGCATTGTGATGCATGCTGTTATTGAATTGAATCGAATCGTTGACAATCGTAAGCAAAATGAAATGTGAAACTAGTATTGTAAAGATTGTAAGTAGAGATGTAAAGATTCACAGCCTAATTTTAAGATGGCAGTACTGTCATACAAAGATTCCAACTATAAACAAAAAGCAAAGAAATTCCAATTTTGGTTAAACAGCAAGTTTGTAAAGTTGTAAAGATGTATTTGCACTGCAGCAGAATTAATTAGGAAAAATCTGTAGGTCAAGAATCGTTTTTGGAATCAGATCGTGACTCCCAGAATCGGTAATCGGATTGGATCATGAAGTGCCTCAAGATTCCCACCCCTAACACAAGTGTGAGTAACTGTTTTTATTTGTTATTATTACAGATCGTTTGATATGCATTGAGTATTTATGCGTTTTTAACCTAAATCACAACAGCATCCATCTGTGAAGGATGTAGGTTGTCAAACATACACTAACTGTTAGCCAGTCATGCCAAAGGGCATTTACTTCTGAGTCTACAATCCGCCACGCCTATTCAAACAGAGGGTTCTGATGAGGGGTGTCAAAACAGGACAGATAATGCTGTAGCCTATATTTCTAAATGTTTTTTATGTAAAAATCTTGATAACATTATACAGTAAGTGGACCTCAGAGAACAGTACAAAATAACAATAAAAGGCAGTTCATGACCACTTTAATGTAATACTGGGATATTTTGTGCTATATATCACATTTATATTACATTTACATTTATTAGAGGGTGCTTTCATCCACAGCAGCTTACAAATGAGGAGCATCAGAAGCCTAATTTTTTCCTAATTTGTCATTCACAGTATTTATACTTTACCCTGGGGAAACTGATTACTTCATTTTATACTGTACATTTGAAAATATCTACAAAGTTAATATCACTGATTGTTTGTCTGTCTGTAGAATGTGAACACATGACTGTACTAAGAACATGAATGTTTGATAAGGAAGCATTTATGATTAGCTGTCTGTAGTTAACTCACTGTGACATTCTAGCACTGTTTCAAACTGTATACACTACTGTTTAAAAGTTTGGGGTCAGCAAGATTTTTAATGTGAAATAAAATATAGTAATATTGTGAGATTTTATTGTAATTTAAGGTGACAGATTTCTGTTTTATTATATTTTAAAATGTAATTTATTCCTGTGATGGCAAAACTGAATTTTCAGCGTAAACGCCTTTACTGTCACATTTGATTAATTGAATCTGTCCTTGCTGAATAAAAGTATTCATTTCTTTCAAATCGTACTAACCCGTAACTTTTGAACGGTAGTGCTTTTTTTGGCACAGTAATTCCTCGGAGCAGCGTTACATAACCCTAGATTAACAGCCTTTTTTACAAGCATAAAAACATTTATTTACCCAGGTTTAGCTTTAACCTCAGCTTAAGTGCAGTGTGAAAGACTACAACAGACACAGGCACATTAACTGATGGGTCCATCTTGATATAATGGAGAGCATTGAATTAAAATACACATTAGAACCTGTTAATATCAGCCTGCTGGTAGCGTGTTTAGACATAAGGTGGTTGCCCTTGCCCCTGTTTGTAGCAGAGTCCCGCTGTTACGCTGAATGGTACGGGCAGTTCGGCCTTTAGCCGTCTTAGTCACAAAGTGCAGAGAGCTCTTTGAATGCCATTCATTTTTCTTTGTCGCGCTCACCGTGTCACATTTCCGCGTACTTATGAACAACGTAACATGTCATACATGACATTATGTCTTTGTGTGTCACTGCCTACTACATGTTTTATTCATAAAGTCGAATAATGACTTTGTGTGTTAACCTGAGGTTGAGTTGTACTTGAACGTCTGAGATCTTTCGAAGAACAATAGAGGTGTGTTCTGGGGACAGGAAGGTTTCATAGCAGCAAACTAAAGGTGAAGTGAAGCATACTGTTCATGGCGTACGTGTGTCTGTGTGAGTGTGTGTGGGCTTACCGCCTTGGCTGCGGGCCACCTCGTCAAAGTCACTTACTCAAACTCTTAGTGACGCGTGTAGCTCCAAGCACCTTGGCTTAAGTTACAGTTCCAGTAATAGAGAAGAAAGGCCTCATACTTGCTGTTTGGCATCGATAATAATATCTTAGTTGCACTTCATCTCTCCTTCTGTCTCTATTTCTGCTTTTCGCTCCCTTTTATTCGTTCTCATTTTGAGAAGCTTGCTACGAACACATCCACCCCGTGTTTGACTGTTAAACTAAAGAGACAGTTTGCTGACAGGCCTTCTACCGGTGAACTACAAGCCAACAAGGAAGATTTATGAAAATATGCTGTCTGTCGTCTCCTGTACATTTTAAAACACCTCTTTATGTGAAGGGAAGGATGCGCGTGTTGGCGTGTTTGCGCCGTTCAAAGCAAAAGTGAGAGTTCCTCGCCGGAGCGTGTTTTGATCTCGAGCGTTTCGCCCTTTCAATGACTTATTCATCGAAACTTACCTCAGATCGTCCCAGGTAACATCTTTGATCAGGTTGATGTGCGGTAGGCTTGGAATAAATGCGTCTTTCACTTTAATTTTTGACTCTCTTTCTCCTTTTAATAGGCTTCCTTCAGTTTTACAGCGCTGTTGAAATGAGAGCTGGTGACAGGGATGTCAACAGCAGTTTGTTTCGCGCTACGCGGGAGAACAGTACCCTTCTCTGTTTCACCCCGGACCTCTCCGCCAAGCGCTCTAACCGTCTTCCGCGCCACACGTACGCGGACGCCACACGGCATTACTGTCAATCTCCGAAGCATTGTAGTGACGTGAGGAATCACCCCCGAGACACCTCCGCATTCTCCGATCCTACCTTCACCCCGCTGTCAGAATGAATAGGACGTTAACGTGCCGTGACCATGCCAAAGCACCGCTAGAGATGGGCCGTGGGGGGCTGGGGCGGAGGGGTTCGTGAAGGCGCTCTGCCACACAAGTCGTCGGCGCACGCTCGTATCGATAAGCTTTCATTCCAGCGTGTCCTCCCGAGCGCAGCTGGGATCTAGTTTCTGTACGTTTTGATTTACGCAGCAAATATAACTCATTGGCTTAATGGACGGAATGTTTTTCTCCTACAGCAATCGGTCTTGACTTTAAATCCTCATTGGAGGTTAATCTATAGCTCTATCCCTCCCGTCTCTTCTAAGTCACTTATGGTAAATTATGGCGTTGTGTATGAAAAATCCCCGCCGTATAGACCGCACAGTATAAATCTTCGAGAACATCCCCCTTCGCTTGGAAAAAAATGACCACCTTGTCTCCGAATCCCTCCTGGAAGAAGAAAGACAACCTTCTGTAATAAATGTAAACGATGAAAGGAGGGGAAAAAAGTTTGCATGTGGCAGAGGGATTGATTTTTGTGATGAATTAGTTAGTGCGCTTTCAACTGTCAAGCTGTTAATTTATGAGTGTGCAAACTTCCAAGTGTTTGGCTTGGCCGTTTAGCTCTGCCTCCCCTCAGCTCTCTGAGGTGACTGTAAAATGAAATATGGAGGCAGCGTGTTACTGTTTTATTTATTTCACTGCCTGGAGCTCTCACACAGCTATTTGTTCAAATACTCCAGAGTGCCGTGGAGAGCTTGATTCCTGCTCACATTAATAAAGATAATATTTTGCAGACCGAGTATAATGGTCGAAATGTCACCTCTAACAACGCTCTCTCTCTGACCGTAACTTAACAGGCGTCCTTTTTATTTGCTAGGGTTTTCTACCTGGTTTCAAGACATTTTTTTTCTCAGTGTTTGCACATATAAGGTTGTCCAAATGTCACCTAAAGTAATTTGGAAGTTTTAGTTATCAAGGTGCTTTATGGCTTAAGGTGCCATTTCTCTTCTGTCAGCGCTCTCTTAAAGGGATCGTTCACCCAAAACTGAAAATTCTGTCATTATTTACTCACTGCTTTACTTACTGATGTCATTCCAAACCTGTTTGACCATCTTTCTTTTGTGGAACACAACAGAAGATATTTCACATAATGTTTTAGAAATAGCAACACTGGACTCCATTGACTTTCATTGTATGGACCAGTGTTGTTATTCTTAAAGCTGCAGTCCATAACTTTTAAGCAAGTACATCATGAATCCATTTTCCAAACCCTGTTTTTTGGTTTATGGTGAAGCACTACTATACACTTATAATAAGTTTTTTTATTCAGACTATTTCAGACTAGTTCTGGTAGGAACCGCTGTGGAGTAGAACAGTACCTGCATGATTCTTCATACACATCAACAGAGAGAAGTAGCTCCGACTACAATGTTCTTCCACAAGACGAATGTAGTTCTGTTTATTAACCACTAGAGCACCAAATGTTACGGATTGCAGCTTTAACTAAAACTGTTACGCCCCATTCACATGGCGCGGCAGCGTTAACGCTTCACTGAGGTCATGTCTGAAGCTTCGTGCTGATTGGCCAGCATCTGCACTGAATGGGATTTGCTAGTGTCTGCACTAGTATGTTTGCATAAGTTGATCTGATTGGCTGACGCCTGCGTTGGCACTTGAAAAGTTGAAAATTTTTTAACTTCTGTCGTGAGCAACGCCAGTGATGCGATGCAACGGGCCCATAATTCAGTTCGGCAGCGCTTGACATCACTCCATTCAAAGTAAATGAGAAGCGTTAACGCTGACGCCCCGTGTGAATGGGGCGTTAATGTTTTTGTTCATTGAAATTAAGCTGAAATAAAGTAAAATGTAAATATTAGTTGAAAAACTTCTTATTTCAGTTAGTTGCCAGATTTTTTTTTAAGTTTTAAGTTTAAATACTAAAGATACTAAAACTGAAATTAAAAAAAAATTGGAAAAATTACACAATCATATAACAAAATAACTGAAACTTAAACGAAAACTAATAAATACATTTAAAAATGCTAATTTAAATAAATACTATAATAGTTATAAATAGTTGCAAAAGTTGCAAAAATAAAGCTAAATTTAATGCTATTAAATTTATTTAATAAAAATGTCATAAATACTATAATAGTATATAAATGAAGAGTTTATTTATTTTATTTATTTTCAAAAATCTTTTTCTTTCTTTTTTTTTTTTTTTCTTTTTGTGCCTTACACAAATAAGTAATATTAATCAAACTGCAGTTAGGTTGTTCTGATTAAGTAATAATAACTTAAGTACAGGTAACTTACAAAATGAAAATTAATTGAAAGTTTGTTTGTTTTTATTAAATGTTTGTTTTATAGCAAAAGCAGATAACTCCAACAGTCAACAAGACTTATCGGCTTCTGTTCACAAACAAAAAGGGCGTAAAAGGTGACATTGTGGTGTCTTGAAATTGGACAATACTGGCTTTTTTTACAAAATGTGTTTAGGGTTCAGATCGTGCTATATGTGGAGAATAATGCACGGCACTCGGTTCATTGTTTTATTTTTTAAATGGCGTTTATGGGTTTTTGCAAATAAACTCTTCAAATAATGCTAAAGGTACACTGTTAAAGAGACAGTTGACCCAAAAATGAAAATTACCCCATGATTTACTCACCCTCAATCCATCCTAGGTGTATATGACTTTTTTTTCTTTCAGATGAATACAATTGCAGTTATATAAAAAAATGTCCTGGCTCTTCCAAGCTTTATAATGGCAGTAAATGGGTGTTGAGAGTTTGAAGTAAAATAAAGTGCATCCATCCATCATAAAAAGTCCACATTTTTCTTTACAAATCCTCATTTTGTATTTTTTGAATTTTTTTTTTGAAATTACAGTTTCTGAAGTTTTAAATATGAATATTATTCTTACACAGACACATCGATTCCACTCAGAAGGCCTTTATTCACCCACCAAAGCTGTGTGGAGTAGTTTTATGATGAAAGGATGCACTTTGTTGGACTTCAAAATCTTGGAAAGCTTGGAAGAGCTGGGACATTTTTTAATATGATTCCGAATGTATTTGAAAGAAGAAAGTAATTAGAGACTAATTTTTTTTATTTTTGAGTGAACTATAAAAAATACTAATCTTGTGTTTCACAGAAAAAAGAAACACAAGAAGAATAAAATGAATGCTAGCATTTTTATTTTGGGGTAAACTATTTATTCAGCTCACTCAGTTTAGGTGAGCTCACTTTAACTCCTGGTTTATCTTTAACGCTTGCCAACGAGCAGACGCGCACACACAGTCCTTACTCTCCCAAGAGTTCCTGTCCTGCTAGAATAATAAAAGAGGGGTCATGCTCAGTGCCAACCTTTGGAGTAACAGAAGAAGAGAGAAGAAAAGCGAGGGAGAGGAGGGTCAAAGGCAGGGGTTGTTAAAATACAGCCGCAGACCTCGCCACAGCAGAATTTGTCCGAGATGAGCACAGAAATCAGAACTCGCAGCGACACTAAGCTGGAGTTTAAGGCCGGGATGAGATCATGAGAGCAGAAGACCGACGGGGAGGAGGAGGAGGAGGAGGAAGAAGAAGAGGCGGAGGAGTGCATGGGGAGATCTAAGGGAAGCAGAAGTTGTATTTCAGCCACAACTGTCCCATGACCCGGTGACCCTCACAGACCACAAGCTTCTGTGTATCAGTCTGACGGACGAATGGAGCGCTTGTCAGCAGGGGAGGGAGGCTTTCTCTCTGTCTCTCTTTCTCTCTCTCCGCTCAGGAGAGTCTGTGGCTGTGTGTGCATCTGCATCTGTGTGTGTATTTGGGCCTGTGTGTGTTCCTGAATTCCTGCAGAGTTCACGGTGAGGCCAGCCCCGTGGTGGAGTGTGCTGTGGGCTCATTAATTAAAGGCTGTGACAGTGGGACGGCAGGCTGTAATTGATGCCTCCTATGCAGCAGGGGGGCCGCTCAGACACACACTGAAAGGGTCACTGTTTAGACAGGCAAAACACGCAGTCAGGCGCACAACCGTATGAAAATACATACACACACAGATTCTCATACATACTCAACGAATACAGAGACTAGTCCGGAATACACACCCACATGCGCTATGTTGGCTAAACTCTGTATACTTTGAATCAGCACACACTTTGGGTTTGGCAATCTGAAAGTGTGCGTGTGTGTGTGTCTTTGCTCCCGTGACTCCTATTTCTTGTCAGTGAGGAATGAGAGATGACCTGTCAATAGTGAGGACAGACTGCCTCTTGTCAGGGTCCTCAGAGTTCCTGCTGGGCGTCCTTTGATCTGCCTGATGAATAATGAATAACAACTGACAGGCCGGGTCAGACACACAACCCTCTGAGAGCGCTTTGAGTGTGTGTGAACTTCTCAGTGGGAGGGGGGTTCACTTTCTCCCTTCTTAGTATGATTGGCCCCTCTCATGCTTTTCCAGTGTGTGTGTGTTATCCTGTTGCATTACCAAGCAGTGTTGGAGGTGTGCGAGGAGACAGGTATGATTGAGTAGGCATGATAGAAGGGTCATTCAGAGGTCGTCTCCACGCTTCGGTTGTCACTCTGAACACACACACCCACACGCAGCTTATGTTCATAATATGAGCGGCACTTTTAAACGTTAGCTTGGATTTTGTGTTGTGTTGAATGTACTACTCTACAAGGCTGGTATTTACACAACTGCTTAAAAATGTTTCCTGTGTTTACTTATCTTATTTCTATATATAGAGAGAGCACAAATGATGTATATACTTTATATTCTGCGCTAAAGGAGTTTGCCGAACTTGAGTTCACGAACTCCTGGGGGTTCTTGAGGGAATGAAAAGCTAGTAATTAAATGAATTTAAAAAAATATATTAAATCAGAGAACCGTGAACATGCAAATGGGTTATTAAATTATTGAAATATTAATTTAAAATCTCAGGGGGTACTTCAAGTAAATATTTTAGGTCAACTTTGGGAATGTCTGTTGCAATATATTTATTGAAATTTACATAGTGGCTTCTAACGTATATCTACGGATCTACTAATCTAACTGGCAGTCACGCCAAGTCACCTTTATTTATATAGCGCTTTATACATTACAGATTGTGTCAAAGCAGCTTTACAGTGGTAAACATACTGTGTTGATAATGCAGGAAGACAATGGTAAACAGCGACATTTTTTCAAAGTCAGTTTGTTGTTGATTCAGTGATGTCATCATCCAGCTCAGTTCAGCTGTCCTTCAGTAGTGTCTGTGCAATTATGCCAACAGTATTGCCAGAAATGAAGTGTTCCCGACTAAGCAAGTCAAAGGCTACAGTGGCAAGGAACCAAAACTCCATTAGTGACAGAAATGGAGAAGAAAAACCTTTGTTTAATCATCCGTTTCTCTATCAAGATTGTGCGTCGTTCAGAATATAATTAGAAATGCCTTTTAAAGATGATGCCGAATTGAATTTACATGTAGGGGAAAAAATTCAATGAATTGGAATTTTAAGACATTAGTGACTTTTAAGATATTTTTAACTAAATAAGATTAAAATGAAAGTTTGTGAATGCTAGCTTGACAAATCCTTTTTTTCTTTAAAAAAAAATAGCTTTAAAAAACCTGTAACGTTCAGGGTTTTACACATTTTAGACGTGTATGAAATGCTACCTATAGAAATTTGTATTTAGTTTCTGTACTAGCAGTCAAAAGTTTTTGAACAGTACAATTTTTAATGTTTTTTAAAGAAGTCTCTTTTGCTAAGCTAGCCTGCATTTATTTGATCCAAAGTAGAACAAAACGTTTTTCAAATTTTGAAATATTTTACTATTTAACGTAATTGTTTTCTATTTGAATATATTTTAATATGTAATTTATTCTTGTGATTTTGAAGCTGAATTTTTAGCATCATTACTCCAGTCACATGATCCTCTAATATTCTATAAAAAAATTGTTATTGTTGAAAACAGTAAAAAAAAAGTTTCAGGTTTCTTTGATAAATAGAAAGTTCAGAAGAACAGCGTTTATCTGAAATAGAAATCTTTTGTAACATTGAAAATGTCTTTATCATCACTTTTGATCAATTTAAGCGTCCTTGCTAAATAAAAGTATTAAAAGCTTTTGAATGGTATAGTGTATAATGTTACAAAAGCTTTTTATTTCAAATAAATGTTGATCTTTGGATCTTTTATCAAAGAATCCTGAAAAAAATACTCGACTGTTTTAAATATAGATGATAATAATAATATTAATAATAATAAGTGTTTCTTGAACAGCAAATCAGCATATTAGAACGATTTCTGAAGGATCATGTGACACTGAAGACTGGAGAAATGATGCTGAAAATGTAGCTTTGGTCACAGGAATAAATTACATTTTAAGATTATTCAAATAGAAAGCAGTTATTTTAAATAGTAAATATATTTCACAATATTACAGCTTTTGCTGTATTTTGGATTCATTAAATGCAGGCTTTGTGAGCAGAAGAGACTTCTTTAAAAAAAACACTTACTGTTAAAAATCTTACTGTTCAAATACTTTTGACTGGTAGTGTGCATTTCATCATATTTAAGAAATTAATTTCTAAAGACCAAGGAGGAAAAATATTTTATTTCCCAAACTGCATTACCTGTGTTAAATTTCCGTTGAATTGCAATTTAGTAAATTCTTCTTCCAGTAATTCCAACTGAAATTCAAATTCACGTTCCTGTGGTGTGTTACCAGTTCAGTTCAGATTCACACTCATGAATTGAATCACCCTCATGTTCCAAACCTGTATGACGTTTCCTTTGAAAAAATAGCAGTAGTTCAGGGTTTTTCCCAATCTCTCACCCAATCAAAATGTTTCTGAACCATTGTCTAGTGTATTAAGGTGTTGCTTTTTTAACCTATTTCTGTGGCTGCTAAGATGTTCTTGGTGGTTGCCAGGGCTCAACATTAAAGATTTTTTTTCCTGATTTTACCTGCTCTGCCCACATTTTCACTGACCCCAAAAAAATCAATTTCTATTTTTAAGCAGTGCTGGAAATATTTATGTTTTTCATGGATAATTCATCCAAAAATGAATATGCAGTCACTTACTCCCCTTCATGTCATTCCAAAATCTGAATGACATTTCATCAGTTCAATTTAAATTCATGTTCATGAACTGAAAGGGAACCAAAGCTTCCGTTCTAAAATTTTGCCCAACCCTGCTGTCTGTATCTAATATTGTTCTAATGACGCTCTCAAACACACACTGCCTGTCTGACTCAGTGAGGCAGAAAGTGTCTTTTCAGAGGAATTAAAAGTGAAAGGTGAGAATGACAGGCAGGTGTGGAGGTCTGGGGCAAGCTCTGGTCATGACCACTGCTGCAGGACTTCAGAGGTCAACACCGGGGCTACAGAGAGAGAGAGAGATCCTGGTTCCTGTTTGTTAGTTTAGACCCTGCTGTCTCACACACATACACATTCACAGTCACAAATGCTTGTATACCCCTGGGCCAAACTCCCCAGTTCATGTAGGAGTCAAGAGGGTGAGGAACTGGAGAATGTGGTTTCAGCTGCTTAAAGCCATCAGTGAAGTTTCAGTCTATTAGGCTCGGAAATCACATTTGCAACAGGTCTGGTAGTAGTTAGCCAGGGCCCCATTTCAGAGTCACACGCATGTGTGCGCGCACGCCGGTTGTTAATTTGTCTTCAAAGATCTCGTGTACTCACCAAAACCTAGGCTGAGATCACTTTATCACTGGGATTTGCAGCGCGGAGCGTTTGGTCCTCACCCCAAGCCCTGTTAAAGTCTGAGATCACACACTCTGTCAAACACTCACACTCAGACACACCCTGCATGACACTTTGACAGATTGAGACATGAAGAGACAATTTTTTTTTTTTTTTTTTTGAAATACTACCTGTTGATGATGGGGTGAGGTCAATGAATGAATGACTGGGATCAGCCTTTAATCTAGTAGTTACTCATTTCCTTTATCTGATGACATTATCATTGAATGGGGTGTGGAAGATCATTTTGGTAAATTCTTTTCATAACACTTGATGAAACTGCCCTTTTAATAGTGCTTTTAGAACACATTTTTATGGCATGTTAACTAGACTTACTGTCAATGTCAAACTTTACGGAAACCGCTTTGTGAAAACATCATAAATATGCTGCGTGGCAGAAAGTTGGCATGTAATGTGACTTTCAGACAGATGAATTCAGATTTCCTTTGAAGGTTTGAAAAATAGCAGCAGGTTCAGGACTTTTCCCCACATTTCACTCAATCATGTACGTTTTATAAAGCATCTTCTAGCGTTAAGGTGTATTTTTTAAAAACGTATTGTTATGTGGTTGTTAAAGTGTTCTGGGTGTTTGCCAGAGCTCAACAACAAGGAGTTTTTTTCTGCTGTGAAGTTGGACAAGTGCTTAGAATTTTTACTTGCCTTGCCAACACTTTCACTAGTCCCGCTATAAAAGAATATTCCACTTTTATTTTTCTTAGCACTTTATTTTTTTACATTTATTTTTAAAAAATACTTGTGAAATACTTGTGAAATTGTTGACCCAAAAATGAAAGTGTTGTCATGTCTTTTCGAGCTCAGTTTTCAAAAAAAAAAAAAAAAAAAAAAAAAAAACCTCTGAAGCATTTC